>JAJIBD010005181.1:0-105604 GCA_021461705.1 Cryptotis parvus | reverse complement strand
AAAATGCTGAGGTTTTGCTAATTTAATTTCTAATTTTAAAGATTTTAGAGAAACCACTTTATTGATTGAATGTTGAACATTAAATTAAGGCATGTAAATGCTGGTAGTAATTTAAAGTGATGTTTAAACATTTTTACATTTCTTTATTTCTTTTCATTCAGATTCTCTGATGCATTAAGTTTCTAAACATAGTGAAAGAAATTGCCACCTATTCAGTTAGAGTGGGCCAAAACACATCAAATAAAACATTCAATGATTATTTAAAAATTAAATAAACAAAGTATTTAAAATAATTTTTATAAAGCTACATAAAATCAGAAGATAAATATAATATTTTAGCTACTTTTTATTTAGGGAGGATTTGCCACACCCAATAGTGTTGATTTGACATTGATAATTTAACATTGTAAGAGTGATCTGTGTGAGAAGTGAGCTCCATTTTTATTAATTTTTTGGCATACCGCCAGGCTGTAACACTTAAATAAAGGGAGAGGATAAAGAAATAGCTCCATATTTGTTAGAAAACTAAGTTATTATTTTTCTCAGAAATAAAGTTTATTTCTGCTACCCCTGAAATAAATAGAGAGCCAGAAATTTAGATGTTTCTTTTGATTAATAACCATGGGCCCTTATATAATAATGTAAACAGTAGGATTGGATAAAATGTACAATTAATGTCTTTGATTTATTCAGTTTCTTTGAGAAATGATTACCAATTTTTCTTATCATTGTCTTAGAAAACAGGTCCACTTCTTTTTTTTTCAGAACTGGCTTTCTTTTTTAATATTGATGAACCATTAGGCGCTTCATGGGTCATATTTAACTTTAAGCATCTCTCTTCAAGGGAGTATTCCCTAAAATTAATTATTGTTTATTCACGTATTTGGAATTTTTAAAGATCATTGTACACTTAGACTACTGTATACTGCTGAGTATACAATGATCTTTAAACAACCTGTTCTTTGTGCATATCGCAATTCCACATACAGACTTTGATTTTAAGCATTACATATTTGAAAAATACATATTTATTGATACTGTAAAAGTGCTCAGAAATGAGGGTGCTTCATTACAGGAGGCCCAGTACATGATATTTATTGCCAAAAAAAATTTTAATTTAGAAAATTAAATAAGAGCTAGAGTATTTATAAATTATCTTAGAGATAATACAATGGATTTGAATTTAATGATTATATTAGATGAATATAAGGCAGAGCCTGGCAAGCTACCCGTGTCATATTTGGTAATGCCAGATACCGAAGTAACAATTATAGACTTATTCCCAACTCTGATGGAATGGTTTGAGGCTCTTTATGTTCCTGGAGCGAGCAGGTAGCCCTTGAGCTCTACTTCGCATGAGACGGAGTCGGCGGAGATGTTACTGGTGCCCGCTAGAGCAAATCGATGATGAATGGGATGACAGAAACTGTGCCAGTGATATTAGATGAAAATACTACTCCCATGGATATATCTTGGGTATTCATAATCCAGAAATAAAATCACTCACTTATGATTCTATTCTTTCCTAAAGCTAACAAAAAGATACTCAATTGTTTATATAAAATAAAATAAACCATTATTTTCCAATTACGTGAGCAAATGGACTGTCCTGTTGTTTACCTTCTAAAAGAAAATAATCTTCGATGCTTATTTTAATACCACAGCACTATTCAAACAGTTTAAAACCAACATATGTGAAGACCATATGTGAAGCTTATACACAATTCACATTTAGACCAGAAAAATTTCATATTTCAGCACTTTTTTAAAATTTTACCCATCATCTATTTACCTAGAAAAGTGTTTTCATTTCCATTATTGTGTTCTGTTCAGGGGGAATAAAAAGCAAACTCATAATGAATGGTTGGTAAAGAATAACCTGGAAGGAAAGCGGTGTGGATGCAGCCATATGCTCAGAGGCTGTACTATTCCCCCTGGTGTGTGCTGATATACCCACCCGAGTACGATGATTCTGACTGATGCCTGCCTTTTTTCACTGCAGCCAGGTGTAATTCCTGCTGCTTCTAAAGTTTTGACTTTAGAGGTAGCAGTCTGACTCCAGGGGAAGATCTCAGCTGGAAGGAGTGAACATTTTCCTTCCCTTTAACACCCAAGAGAGTCTAGTACTGATGTATTTCTTTCTCAGAAGAGAGTTACTCTGATTGAAGCTCACCCTTGGTATTCACTCTCTAATTGAAACACAGAAGGGCTCATTAAATTGCAGGAAGATATGGATTATTTTGTGTTATTTTAAAAATAAAAGAATAAACTCAGTTTTGGGAAGTTGAAGTAAGATTATAGAGACCTGTAAAAACTGAAAGGAAAATTGTAAACGTGAAAACACAGCAAAAACAATAGGTTCAGTTATAGTGGCTAAAGTCAATGATCTGGCATAAAATTGTTTCTTTGTAAAACATGAAGTTGTTAAATTTACGAAAATTGCTTGGTAGATTTTATTATTTCTGTGGAATGCGGTGGAGTTTTATGTGATGAAAGACTATTTCTTCTCGTCAGCAGTTTGATGTGTATACACATTATATAGATGCACCTTTCCATATACAAAAATCTATTTTTTTGTTTTGAGAGCTTGTTTGGAGGTTGTAGCAGGGGAGTGCAGGTACTCGTATACCCTTGACTGAAGACCGTCACTATTGAGGAAGGCCTTCCTCTTCGGCCGCGCTACCGGGAGGGCTGCACATGGAGCGGTGAGGGAGGAAGGGGACACCTGCCTAGCCAGCCAGATCAGCCGAATCAACCCTGGTGATCAATGGGTGACAGATGTCGCAACCAGACCACCATCTCACAGACATGGGGCAGAGCTGCTACTGGCTCTCCTGTGCCCATCACAGCCCGGCTGCGCTGCCGCTAGCGACTGAGCAGTTCATCAATAAATGCTGGATTTAGAGATGACTACAAGAGTATGCTACCCACGGCAGAGCCTGGCAAGCTACCCGTGTCTTATTTGATATGCCAAATACCAGTAACAATTATAGACCTCATTCCCATGATCTGATGGAATGGTTTGAGGCTCTTTATGTTCCTGGAGCAAGCAGGTGCACTTGGGCACTACTTGCATGAGACAGGACATATGGAGATGTTACTGGGGCCCGCTGAGCAAATCGATGATGAACGGGAAGACAGTGACAGTGATACAGTGATATTTTTTGTTTTTAGTGTTATTTTTTTATTTGTTCACATTTGTTTACTGTCTTTAAAAATGCTTTTTCATTTTTTTCTCAGTTTTTGACCACACCTAGTGTTCATGGCTCACTCATGGCTCTGTGCTCATTGGATCAATCCAGATGAGGTAGGGGACCATGTGGGGAGCGGGGAGTCAATCCTGGAGGGTCATGTGCAAGACAAATGTCATGCACAATGTGCTATTTCTTCAGCACTGCTCAAATTGGTTCTGTTAATTGGTAAATGAATGCACAAAAAACGTTTGCTTATAAACAATATTTTTTTTTCATTTTGGGGTCACACCTGGCAATACTCAGGGTTTACTACTGGCTTTTTGCTCAGGAATTACTCCTGGCGGTGCTCGGGAGACCATATGGGATGCGGGCATTGAACCCGGGCCGTCCGTGTGCAAGGCAAATGCCGCATAACGATAATTTGTTTCTATTCTTCTCTTTCTTAAAAATAGTAGTTTTTATCCTGGGATGCCTCAGTGGTAGTAACACACTTTTTTTTTTTGCTCAAATGAGGCCATGGTTTCAGTCCATAGGACAATAATGACAGAATAATTATTTTTTCTCTTTTGTCTCTTTGGTGAGGTACACCTCACTATACCTGGGGGACTCCTGGTTCTGAGCTCAGGAATCACTTCTGGAGGATTTCAAAAAATGTGTGGTGTTAGGGATCTAACCCTGGTAGCCTCACATAAGGTAAAAGGCCTTAGTCTCTATAACATATCTCCTGGCCCCTAAGTTGAATTTTTATGTATGGGTTTGTTGGATATCTACATCAAGGTCAGTCCGAGGACTCTTCAGGTCGCTCTCACGGAAGATCAGTCCTGTTGGGTCGTTTATGAGGAGCTCAGATGGATGGCTATGCTCTGGCCAGATATACTTTACATGAAAAAGTTGGAGATTTAATATTCATAAATACTTTATTATTTTATTCATTTCCAGTTACCTTTATTGTCGACAATATTTACCTTCAGCAGTTTTTTCTCCTAAAATGAGAACTATAATCTTTGTTGTGGAATTATGGTTGATTAATTTGTATCAGTTTATATACTGCTAAGTCAGTGATGGGGTTTCTGGAAGGGTTTAGAAATTTATAAATGTTCTTATGGCTTATTCTTGCTGTTGTGCCCAAAGGGTCATTTCTGGCAGACTCAGCGACCAGATGGACTGCAAGCGGCCAAAGCCTGGTCTGCTTTGTGCAACACAATCACCTGAGCCACTATAATAACTTTCTTGCCCAGGGAGATATATCCCATGATATTAAATAGAATTTAACTTAATATTACTGCTATATATAATATTTCATGTGTAACATGTATGCAACGAAATATGAAAACAAGTATAAACTTAAGTATAAAGGTTCTTTAAAATTCCAAATACTAAATTGCTCTTCTAAAATGAGATAAAATAGGGGCTGGAGCGATAGCCCAGGGTGAAGCGTTTGCCTTGCCTTGCGGCTGGCTCATGCCGGCCTGGGTTCGATCCCGGCATCCCATATGGTCCTCGAGCCGCCAGGAGTGATTCGAGTGCAGAGCCAGGGTAGCCTGAGCTTGCCGGGTGTGACCCAAAAGCAAAAAAAATAAAAAAAAAAAAAAATGAGATAAAATAAACTCAACTTTTTTTCTCATTTATTCAAGGAGATGAAAAGAAATTACATAAAGATAGGATTTTAGGAATAATACAAACCACTGGATCTTTTGGGACTCTTGCCAATCAAAGCATTTAATTTTTCATTTCCACTATCCTGCAATTAATATGCTAATGATAGTATAATACAGGCAGGAATAGCTATATACTTTAGGATTTACTGAAATCTATCTGTTCATTTGTATCTGGCCAGATGTATAAACATCCTAAAACTTTACTGTGGGGGAAACAAAACTATATTTGGGGATTAAGTCTACCCTAACAAAAGTGTCTTTTTTTTTCAGAAAAAATGAAGTGTTTTATAAGAAACGTAAAGCAAAAGAAGACTTTATATTATTTTGGGGAGATTTCAACTTATTTTAAACCATGATATCTTGTTCTCTTTTGTTCAATGTTATGTCCATAATGTCTTAGATGACATTCAGCACCTCTTAAGAATTCAATTAAAATTAGTTTTAAGTCACAAATTGCAAAATACAGGAGAGAAACGGAGAAGAGGTCTTGAAATGCAAGTGTCCAACACTGGTTCAATGTGGGGACGTTGCCCAGAGCCTGGAGCATTAGGGACAGTTTTTGGTTCCCCCTCATGAGAGCAAACTCTCAATAAAAGTGAGCTGTTGTCATTGAGGCTGGGAAACATTTCTTACTCACCCTCAAGGCCTTAAGTTCTTTATTAAGATCTAAGAACACAACTCTGTGTCCTCTACTGATTCTGACAAACAAAAAATATAACACTGACACATGCTCCCAGTGAGCAACGATATGAACCCTATGTAACCATAACAGTACATAGAAGCAGGTGAATCAAACATACACATGTGACAGTACATGAAAGTGCTTCCTCTCTCTCCCTTGTTCTTTAGGCTTGATCCTTCATGTTCAATCCCCGGAACCATATATGGTTTACCAAAAGCCCTTACAGAGGCTGGAATGAGCACTAAGCACTGCCAGGTGTGACCATAAAAAAAAAAAAAAAAAAAAAAAAAGAAAATGAAGTGAAAAATTAGTTTAATTGAATCACTGTCACTATCTGTATCACTGCCTTCCCATTCATCATCGATTTGCTCTGTCGGGCACCAGTAACATCTCCATATGTCCTGTCTCATGCAAGTAGAGCCCAAGGGCACCTGCTTGCTCCAGGAACATAAAAGAGCCTCAAACTATTCCATCAGATCATGGGAATGAGGTCTATACTTGTTACTGGTATTTTGGCATATCAAATATGACACGGGTAGCTTGCCAGGCACTGCCGTACGGGTAGCATACTCTTGCAGTCATCTCTAAATCCAGCATTTATTGATTAACCGCACGCAAGCAGCCATGAGAGCCGGGCTGTGATGGGCTGGTCTGCTGGGTGGAGTTCTGACGAGAGGGAAGTCCTGATGTGGAAAATGGAGGCCCTCATGGAGTGGGGGGGTCGTCTGGCTTGTTGCAAGACTCTGCTGGGGTGGCTAGAACCCGCCATCCCCTCCTGGGCACCCAGGAGCAGCTGGGCACAGGGAGAGCCAGTAGCAGCTTTGCCCCATGTCTGTTAGTCTCTGGATCAGCATACCTGGGCCAGATTTTAAAAAGGCTGCTGCAGCCTTGCAGCAGTTTAATTGAATATATGTTCTATTTGTCAAAGACAGACAGTGATAAACTTCACTTTATGAATGCTATCCTAGCCAAGGCACATGGCTGTAGGGTTACATTTTATGAAAATGATTAAGACAACTCTAATAAAATAATGATAATTTTGCTGTGCATGTGTGGATGTTTGATCAATTTGTTATATGTTCATTATTTATGTGTGACATGTAAATTATATCTGACGAGATTAATAATCATGCAGTGTAGATAGAGTGACTATTGAAAGAGAATACAAGTGTGAAGCATGATGACAGTAGTAAAATCGGTTCTTTCCAATTCCTGATTAGAAATTTAAAATCATATAAGCTAAGACCAGATATCACAGTACATGGAAGCAACGACTTGATAGATCATTCTAGTTAAAAAAAAAAAAAACTTAGCTCATGAAAATACTGTCTCCATATGGGTAATTGTGCTTCAATCTATCAATGTACAATGTAATCCAAAATGTATATGAATATAATTTTTAATTTAATGTAACTAAATGATTGCTCCGTATGTTCATTTTGTCTGCAATAAGTCAGCTTCATAAAGTTTCCATGGTATCGTAAGAATAAAGAATAAGAATTCATTTTCAGTAATTAGCATTGACATTAGGAGGCTGTAGAGATAGTACAGCTGGTAGAGTGCCTGCTTGCCTTACACACAGGAGACCTGGGTTAGCTCCTTGGCACTCCAAAAAATGCCCTGAGTTCCACTAGTAGTAACCCCCTAACACAGAGTCAGAAGTTAGCCCAGAGCACTGCTGGCAATACCAACTAAAATAAAAAAAATTAAACTGATTTTATTAAAAATTTAAGCAGTGAGTGCTACAAAAGGAACTAAATTGATTTTTTGATAAATCATAATAACATCAACTAAAATGAAACAATAGGGTTTACAAAAAATGTAAAATTCTTTCACAGATCTTTCAACTTAATGACTTACAGAATAATCTAATTTGGATTGTATGACTGTGTCTAAAATACAAATGCTTATGGAAATTAATATTTATAATTTTTGAGGGAGTCAAATATATTGGATATTTCTCCTGTATAGTTCAGCTTCCTTACTTTCATCATTCACTGTACTATTTGTCTACTTTTTTTATAGGAAACTTCTGTTGGAAAAATTTATAAATTCACAGTTCTCTGTCAAAACAACATAACAAATGAAGAACAAACCAAATGCACCTGCTGTAGGAAATTGAAGCAAAGCAAATCTGTACATTGTAGTAGTCCATGCTACTAGAAATAGCAAATGCATAACTAAGCATGTGAATTTGTGGGTAAGTATATCTGCTTATTTGTTCTGCAAATGTAATTTTATATGTGTGCATAATTATCCATGCATATACATTTGGGCATAAATATACATATTTCTATTTAAAATGTATTTTAAATATAAGGCACAGATAACTGGAAATAACTTCTTCTCTTAGTGAATTTAAAATAGGAATCACTGTATTACTTCACTTGTCTTCCCGTTGTTAATCAATTGCTCAAGCGGGCAGCAGTAACATCTCCATATGTCCTGTCACATGCTAGTGTAGCCCAAGGGCATCTGCTTGCTCCAGGAACATGTAGAGCGTCAAACCAATCCTTCAGGTCATGGGAATGAGGTCTATAATTGTTACTGGTTTTAGACATATCAAATATGACAAGGGTAGCTTGCCAGGCTCTGCCTTGCGGGTGGCATACTCTTGTAGTCACCTCTTCTCTCCAGCCTTTATTGATGAACCACTCCGCCATGCCAGCTGGGCTGAGATAGGCTCTTCTGCTGGGTGGAGTTCTGATGAGAGGGAAACCTGGATGTGGAAAATGGTGACCCTCACGGAGTGGGGTGTCATCTGGCTTCTTGCCAGGCTCTGCTGGCTGTGCTGGGCTGGGAGAACCGCGAGGCTGCCGACCACCTGCACCGCCTCCTGCCTCTGGTGGACTCAGTGTTGCAGAGCCTGTGCCAGGCCCAGAATGTGTTCAGGAATTCTGGGAGCTACACTCAGCAATACTTAGCTACTGGGGCAAAGGTTGAGTGCTAGGTCCCATGAATATAATGCTGTTTGGTCCACACATTGCTGGGTAATAGGAGGCCAGCACTCTGCAATACTCAAGGTGTTATGTGTGTTATGTGGTGCCTGGGATTGGAACAGGGTGAGATGCATACACTAAAGCTCTGCTCTATATCCACAGCTCCTATTTTTATATATTTAAACCATTTCAAAATACATTCATTATTCACTATTTAATATTGTACTTTGCATGTGGAATGCCATATTTGAAACTATAAATTGGGAAAACAACTGTAACAGCTCACAACAGCAGTTCCTACACCAGCTTCTATAACCTACTTCTGATCTATTGGATGCATTCTGTCACTGGCACTGAGATTTAGTATCATTTACAGAAAATAGAATATTCTTCTGGCAGTTATTTCCAAAAAAACATTCTCTGGTTGGCCATTATTATGGCCTCTTGTGGTTAATAATGGGCACTCTAAATTGTGCGCCAAGGTTGGCATTTACCTCCTCAACCCCAGCTTTGATAGATGGCTATAAATGGATGAGACTGTCTGTCTCACTTAGCAAACTCTCTACTCCACAGCCACCATCCTTCCCGAACTCATTTCTGACATTTCTTTTTGGTATTGGAGAAAAGAAAACGTCAGTAAATAGAGATAAAAATGCAATATTGAACATTTTCGTTGATGATACACTGGTTTTATGTGACAGTGGTAATATTTAAAACTGACTTTATATAAATGAACTCATATAGTATTTGACTTTTACATTTGACACAATATCCTTAGAGTCAATATTTATTGTTGTTAATAAACGACACAATTGAGGTGCCATGAATTTTTTTATTGTTGAATAAGACATTATTTTGTAGCTTGGCTATTGTAAATCATGTTACATGTATACAGAGGTTAATTTTTTTTTAAATTTTTGGGCCACACCTATTTATGCTTAGGTCTTATTTCTGGCTATTTGCTCAGCAATCATTTTTGGCAGGGTTCTGGGAACCACAGGTAATGGTGAAGATTAAACTTGTGGTGGTCTTGTGCAAGGCCTGTGCCCAACCCTCTCTGGCCTCTCAAATATCCTTTATAAGAGTGTTTTGTTTTCACTTGTGCCAATCCCGGGAAGGAGGAAGAGTTTCTGGATCAAAGTGTTGTTTCATTTTTAATTTTAAGGAAATTCTATGCTATTTTTATGGTAGTTCTACAAATTTATTATCATATCAATATTGATATGATATATACAAAAGTCCTTTTCTGTACATACATGCACATGTTTTACCTATAAATTCTTTATAGCTTGAATTATTATATTTTATAGCATCATTCTAAAAGATTTGATGATCATGTTTTTTTCTCCCAAATGCTTAGCAATTTGTAATTGTTAGCATAGTTTCATGTACCTGTTGGTTGATTTTACATATTATTTTAAAATGTATTTGTTCCACTTCTCTGATGATGTTAATTAAATTTACAAGTCTTCTTTTGTGTTGTTTTTATATTTTCTTATACATTTTGAATTTTATTCATTTATTTTATGTGTAGTTATGAAATATTTTAAGCCATTTGATTGGTTCCTTCTCTTTATCAAATGATTTCCTTTCCCACATAGAGGCCAAAATTCCATACGATTTAGGTTTAAAGTAGTACCAATTATTTTTTGCTTGATTTTTCTTTCAAATGAGTGTTTTGCCTCTGAAATGGTTTTAGTAAATTATACTTCATTTATAAAGTGCTTAATAATGAACCACAATAAAGCTGTCTCAAGAGAACACTAAAGGGTTTTTTTTAAACTCTATCTTCAAACTCCTTGTAGTTATTTCAGTAAGAAATTACATTTAGAGTACAGCATTTGTTAGGAAAATTCTAGGTTTTAGAGATAGCATAGTAAAACAGAGGAGAGGGAGCACAAGGCACCTCATCGCTAGGTATCAGACACGGTACGTCGAAGTGTGGGATCATGGGTAAATAGAGAGATCTAGGGTAAATAGGAAATAGGTCTGGTTGCATTAAAAGTGAAGAACAGGGGCCAGACCAATAGTACAAAAAGGTAGGCCACTTTACCTTGTATGTGCCCCTACGAAAGTTTGATCTTTTGTAACCCAGATGCTCCCCTAAATCACCAGGAGTAGTGGTCCCTCAGAGTCACACCCGAGCAACGTGCACACCCTGAGTACGGTTGGTTGTGGCCCAAAGAACTTTAAAATGGAAAGGATAAGGGCCTAAACGATAGCGCAGTGGGAGGGTATTTGTCTTGCATGCTGCCGTCCCAAGTTCATCCCCTCCATCCCACATCGTACCATGAGCTCTGTCATGAATGCTCAAGGTACCATATGCAATGGAGGTACCTGAGCACAGAGACAAGATTAACACAAGCACATTGCTGGTGTGCCACTCCCAAGTAAACAAAAAACAAGCAAAACAAAGTAAAAAGAAATAATAAAGGATTATTTGCCATATCCCTCAGATATTGCATAATAGATAGAGAATCACAGAATCATGCATTTGAAAATGGTCCTGATAACGATTAAGTGAGGCAGAGATGAAAGCAAAGTTTGTAACTTGCAAGGGATGGTCTTAGAGCATCATATTCCTAGGGACTATTTCTATTTTTTGCAATGACAACTTGGAGGTCAAGTCAGGGAGTTTCATTGAAAGCACCAAGAACTGCGTTAACTTCTTTAATGTCCCTGAATATTACTAACCTAGAAGTCTACTGGAGGAATTTCTTGTGTGCACTTCTCTCTCCTCTCTGTTTCTTGTTCTAAATCTTTCACACTCTCTTTTGCCCTTTCTTCTCTCTCCTGTTGTTGAAAAGCTAAAATACAGTGTATGCATATGCAATTTAAGATTATTGAGTTTCTTTATCTGACAATTTTTTTTATAAATGAAAGGACATGAATTTGGAGGAAAATAAGTAGACTATTTCTTGGCATGATTATTTCTGAGCATTTTCCTTTACCCATAGAATCCTAAAAAGATGCAAAACATAACTATTTACATAGTTCATTGAATTCTTGTTTCAATTCTGTTGAATAAAGATAAAAACCTCTCTTTACCTATAGTTTTAAAGGGCATAGAGTCTATTTGCAGAAAAAAAAACCTGTAACTGCCATCCTAGAGGCTTAATTTATGTACTTTTTAATGCTCCTGGTTAGGTCAGCAAACCTGCTTTTATTCACCTTTCTGTAGGCCAACGATGCCAGTGTCATGGCCCAACTGGAAACTTGGAGTTGACACACATTGATTTTGGATCTTTGCCAACACTAAAATTGCAATAGATATAATATATTGCTACATGCACATAGTTCTTTTATTTTACTTATGTCTCTTGACCTTCATAATATCTAATGAGTCAAATATGACCGATATTTATCATCCTAATTTATAGAAGTACAATTGAATTCAAAAGTTCAATGACTTTCTTTAGGAGATATCATAAAGAATGAAGAAAAATTGAATGAGATTTTGTGACTTCAGAGAATAGTCTCTTATCATAACACTAGATTATTTATGTCCCATATTTTCTCCTGAGAGGAAAGTCATATAGCCATTTCTTTTAAGAGAAAAATAACCTCACATTCATGTCTACATGTATTTTATAGTATAATGCTATTCAGATATGTGTATATTTAGCTAATACAAGTTTTTAAAGCATACAGAAGCAAAATGAATTCAAGATGATCTCACTTAACTGTGGCATATAGAATAATATAGAACAAAGGAATTCAAGGGGCTGAAGAGAGATGCCTAGATTAAACTTTCCCCTCCATTATGAACTGAGAAGGAAAGGAAGGAAAGAAATTAAGGGGACAAAAGGCAGACAGGAAGTAAGAAGAATGGAGGCAGGGACTTCAGAAACATAGGTAATGTACAAGAGTGGTGTATCTATTTATCTGAACCAAAGAACCAAAATAATGAAAATCATAAGATCCCAACTGTAGTGACTAAATTGCAAACAGTGCTTGTCAAGGATGCAGATGGGGGCTGGGAGAGAAAATGGAGACATTGGTGGAAGAAAGTTGAATGGCAACTGGAATGGTGTTAGAACAGTGGATGTCTGAAACTCAACTATGAATAATGTTGTAAATCACAATGCATTGATAGAAAATAGATACAAGCAGAAGAAAACAATCCTTAAATAAATTTAAGATTAGTGGTATTTTATAACTTTTAATGACAATCACTTTGATTTGATTAATATGAATCTAGGAAGAGTCAACTAATCTTCAAAGTAGTGATCAATTAAAAGCTCTTAAATTCAAACAAACAAAAAAGTGAAAAATAACAAAACAATTATATCTTCTCTTATTGCGAATTTCAAGGATCAAAGTTTGATCATTTACATCTAGCAAAGTGAATTACCTTATATATGAAAATGCGATTATTAATCCCAGTTCATTATGCACAATAGCATGTACATAAAAGAATAAAACTTTTGAAAAGGTGATCCGGCAGCAAGAAGAAAACCTTCTGATGGAACCCTATCAATAAACTGTTAATGTATAATTAGAAAACAAAAATCTTTATTTTTAATATATCCTGCTTTCAAAGTATGAATATTAGCATTCTTTTGAGGGAATAAAATAAAATTGAAGTACCTATCTTCTGCTTTATTTGTTACTTCTGCTCTCAGTTTTAAAAAGTAAAAAAAATAAAACAATCAATGTAAAATTAATATAAAAATTGGTTACCTAGAGGAACTGATAAAACACTTAACAAAAGGCAAAACTGAAATCCTAATACAATTTTACACTTATGAAATAGAGCATTTTTTAAATTTAAAGTCTTTCCATAAAGTTTAAGATTTTTGTTTGCAAGCCACCAATTCTGGTTTGTCACCTGTCTTGTATACATTCCCCACAGTAATATCAAAAGCGATCTCTCAGTATAAAGTCCTGTCACAACTGGATGTGTCCCTCCACATTTAAAGACAGATGTCATTTAGAAAAATATTCCTAAACTAATACCCCACCTCTATGTGGTTTTTGAATAATTGTATACACCTTTACAATAGAATAACATAATTCACACAGCAATTCACAAAGTGTCTTTATCAGTGCCCCAAATCAGGACAGAGTGACTTGCCATAAGAGAGGGAAAAATAAGTTCTATGTTTACATAATTCAGGATGATAATTTAGAAGTCTATAAAACTGTTGTAGTTCATAATTATCACAGTAAAAGACTGCATTTGTGTATGTTAAGAACAAAGAATCAAATGCATAGCTAGAATTTTTTTTCATAGCACGGAGATGCACTTAAAGAGTTGCATTAGTCACCATAATGAGTAATAGACAATATATCTGTGAAACCTGAGGTTGAAACAAGAGTGCATGGAATACTTATGGGCTAGATTGCGGACTATCCTTAAAATGTAATCCTCCTCCAAATGTCTGTGTAGATTTAAAGTATACTTTTCAATTCCTAAAATTGTCAAATGTCTCTGTTGAATACTGCTATTTTGCTTTTCTACTTTCCATTTAATTCACTATACTCCATGGTCAACTGTGAAATGTAAACTATTAAGTTATGAAGTTTTTTAAATTTTATTTTGGTTTCTGTTTCTGGGACACACCTTCTGGTGCTCAAAGGACCATATTGTGTCAAAAACCTGTCTGAGGCTGTGCACAGAAGAGCAAATGCCTCAACTCTTGTGCTGTCTAACATTACTATCAATTTCTTATTTTTATTTCCTTAATTAAAAATTGTTTTGAGGGCACGCCTTGCCATGTTCTGGTATCTAAGATCAATGATCATTCTAATCCAGTTTAGGCAACCAGATCAGGTGTCAAGGATCAAAACAGGACTTGTCATGCTAAAAACAGGAGCCTTATTCATGATACAATATCTCCAGCCCAATATCTCCTTAATTTTTAATTTCAGAATATATATATGACTTAGTTTATTAATATACAGAATATATGAATAATTTCCCCATTATTCATATATTCACTTGATCACTTGATCACTTTAATCCCGTTATTCATCGATTTGCTCGAGCGGGCGCCAAAACATTTCGATTGGACCCTATCACGTGCCAATGTAGCCCAATGGCATCTGTTTGATTCAGGAATATGAAGAGCCTCAAACCGTTCCTTCAGGGTCTTAACAAGGAAGTCTGACCATCTTGTAGGTGGGCGGCCACGTGATCTTTTGACATCCCGTGGGATCCAGTCGGTAACGGCTCTATTCCAGCGGTTGTCTCCAAATCGCATTACATGTCCAGCCCATCTGATTTTCGATGTCTTGGAAAACGAGACAGCGTCCCTGATTCTGGAATAGCGACGGAGGTCAGAAGTCCGGATTTCTTCTCTCACTTGAGTGAGGCGTGATATTCCAAGCATAGCTCTTTCGATGCCTCTCTGGGAGACCCGGATAGCATTCTCATCCTGCTTTCCTAGGGCCCAGGTCTCTGAGGCGTATGTTAATGCAGGGAGAACGGTGGAGTCGAAGAGATGTGCCCGGAGCCGGAGGTTCTTTGTCCTTTTAGCTATTTCTTCGATGCTTTTGAAGGCATTCCATGCCGCTCTCTTCTCCTCCTGCGCAGCTTCAGGTTTTAGGTCGTTCATCATGTTGACTTCTCGACCTAGGTACACATAACTGCTGCATTCAGAGATGTTTGCTCCATTGAGAGTGAATGGGGCCTCTGGAACTAGTTCATTTCTCATGAACATAGTTTTCTTCAGATTCAGCTGTAGACCTACCTTTCCACATTCTCGGTCAAAGTCAGCCAGCATTTGTGCCGCTTGGCTAATGTTTGGTGTTATTAGAACGATGTCATCAGCGAAGCGGAGGTGGTGTAGTTGCCGACCATCTATCTTCACTCCCATTCCTTCCCATTCTAATTGTTGCATGATGTTCTCGAGGGTGGCACTGAAGAGTTTTGGTGAGATGGTATCACCCTGTCGAACCCCTCTTTTGACATCAATGATCACTTCTTTGTAGAATGGTGAGATCCTGGTGGTGAATCCGTAATACAGCTCACGAAGGATCTTGATGTATTGGGTTTGAACACCCTGTTTGACTAGGGCTTCGATGACTGCTTCAGTCTCCACAGAATCAAAGGCTTTCTGTAAATCAATGAACGTGAGACAGAGTGGCATCTTGTACTCCCTACAAACCTCAATGAGCTTGGTTAATGTGTGGATATGGTCGATTGTGCTGAATCCTTTCCGGAAACCTGCTTGCTCGCATGGTTGTCCTTCATCTAGTGTTCTGCTAATCCTGTTCAGGATGACTCGTGTAAACAGCTTGTAGATGACAGACAACAGGCAGATGGGGCGATAGTTGCCGATGTCATGAATGTCTCCCTTCTTGAACAGTAGAACTGTCCTGCTGGTTTTCCATTGGGAGGGCACCTTGCATTCGGACAGGTAGCGTGTGAAGAGCCGAACTAGTGTATTGATGAGTACCGACGGCAGATTCTTCCAGATGTTCGGGTCTGACTTTGTCTGGGCCTGGTGCTGTTCCCTTCTTTACCGATGAGATGGCATGTCGGATTTCAGAAGGGAGAACATTGGGAATGACATATCCATCCTGTAGAATTTGGTAAGTGGGCAGGTGGATTTGGCTATCAAAGAGATTTGAGTAGAAGTCCTGGATAATCTTCTCCATTGCCTTTCTGGAAGATGTGTTAGATCTATCAGGGCATCGGAGGGCAGTCATCTTGGTCTTATAGTTGGTGAAGGACAGGCGGGCAGTGCGAATACTTTTCCCGGCTTCTGCTGCATCTTCCAGTATTTCTGCTCTTCTGTCTTTGAGGTCTGCTTTTATCGCTTCTCTGCACTGTTTAGCAAGCTTGGGCGTTAGCATTTGGTCTCCTGAGGCTCGCGCCTTGCCACGTTGGCGAATGAGCTCAAGAGTTTCTGAAGACAAGCGTCCCTTTTGTGTCTTTCTCTCTCTCGGCATTCTTCGCACAATCATGGAGGTGCTGAACCAGTCGGTTGTATTCTTCATCGATGTCATCAATGATGGTATCTTCCCATGTTGCCGCAATGGTGCCAAAGAGTTCCCAGTTGGTGGTCGTTCTGGGAGTTCTCTTCTTAAACTTTGCAGCTTTTTCTCCCCGTTGAGGGAAGTAGAATTTTGCACGAAGGAGACGGTGGTCCGATCCTGTCTGGAATTTGGGGACGACAGCAACATCGGTCAGACAAAACCGTCGATTGAAGATGATGTGGTCAATTTCATTGTGGAACTGTCCTCCAGGAGATTCCCATGTCCAACGTTTCGCTTCAGCCTTCTGAAACTGTGAGTTCCCATGAATAGTCTTGGTGGACATGATGAACTCAGATAGTCTCTCACCCTGTTCGTTCCATTCTAGGCCATGGGTCCCGATGTGGAGTTCTTCAGCCGATCTTCTCGGTCCTATCTTGGCATTAAAATCACCGACTATGATCACAGGTACACCCGGCAGAGCAGAAACCAGCTTTCCCCGTTGAACCCCCTGCATTCCATGGACCACGAGAGCAACTTCCGACCCGGAGTCCACCATCCCGATGGAGCCTCGGAGGAGCCCAGAGAAACCCCCCACACCTTGCTGGCAGCGATCTGTGTCACAATCCACACTCTGCAGCTGGTAAGATCTCCCCCAGCATATTAATCCAGTCTCCAGCCCACAGATTAATCCAGTCTCCAGCCCAGCTTGTCAGAAACCCAGCCTACAAGGACCCGCCCTTCAGAGACCCGCCCTTCAGAGGAGAGTATTTCAAGCCCAGGAATGCTTGAGACTAAGACACAGGTACACCCAGCAGAGCAGAAACCAGCTTTCCCGTCTGGGCGCCGCGCCAAATTACCACATATATTCTACCCACCCCTCTGAGAGAGCCCCACAAAGTAATGAGAATATAGTGCCCGCATGGCAGAGCCTGGCAAGCTGTCCAATGCGAGTTCGATATGCCAAATCCAGTAACAAAAATGTTTATTTTCCTGACCCCGAAAGAGCCCTTAATACGGCAGCAGTAAGAAAGGCAAACAAGCAGTGCCTGATAAAATTTCACGGCTGTCCTAGGCTGCCAAAACGAAGAAGAACTAAAATGACTGTCTGTACTTTCAATGCACGTACACTGGCATCGGAAGCATATATTGAGGATCTGATGCTGCAAGCAAGAAAGATCAAGTACGACATCATTGGTCTGACTGAGACGAGGAGGCGTCAGTCGCATCATGCTGTATTTGACACCAGAGAAGAATTGTTCCTTGGAACATGTGATGAAAGAGGCATTGGTGGCGTTGGTGTCCTTGTCAACACGAACATGGCTGTCAACATTGATTCATTTGAATGCCTAACAAACCGAATAGGACGATTACACTTGAGGAGATGTGGCCCACTGCCAGCAATTTCTATCTTCATTGTCTATGCACCAACATCCACATGCAAAGAAGATGAAATTGAGAAATTCTACATGGAATTGGAGGAGTTCTATAAAAAAGATCACACCTTCTACAAGATTCATATATTAATTTTATTAAAGTGTGTCTCAATTTCAAAACCCATGAGATTGTGGGCTGACTGGTTGTTATGAGTGTTCTCTGTCTCAAAAGAGCACTTAAAGATATTTTGAGAATTTTAACACATACCATTTCATTTACTGGTGCCCACTCGATCAAATTGATGATCAACAGGAAGAAAAGTGATACA
This sequence comes from Cryptotis parvus, assembly GCA_021461705.1. Taxonomy (NCBI): domain Eukaryota; kingdom Metazoa; phylum Chordata; class Mammalia; order Eulipotyphla; family Soricidae; genus Cryptotis; species Cryptotis parvus. The sequence goes on along the minus strand of JAJIBD010005181.1, from coordinate 87,503 downwards.
AGTGATACCGTTTCATAAGTATTAGAATATTTCTATAAGACTCATGAGATGAGTGGGAAGTGACGGACAAACCCAGTAGTGCTCAGGTGTTACTCTGACCTCTGTGCTGAAGGAATCCCCTCCTGGCAGGATTCTAGGTACAATGTGTAGTGTCAGGGGTTGAATCAATGTATTATTCTAATCCCAAGAATTTAGATTCTTGTTCAGTTGCATCCTTTAGCATTAATCTGGTAATATTTATTGTTGCTACTAAATTATTTTCTAGAATGAAATTTGCCAAAATCTGTATTTTTCCTATGTGGATGTTTTCATTTTCAATTTAAAAAATTAAAATAATGGTTCATTCAGGAACAGAAATGCAACAGATTTTGACATCATGTTCCACAAGCATGCTTAAAAGAGGGGAATACATATAATTGCCCTTTTCTATTTAAGATTAGATTGTTAAGAATTTGTTTATTAATTGGCTAATTTCTAGAGAATATAGGAAGTATGTGTGTTCTGATTCTAGATTAAGTAATATGAAGTTGTTTGTTTTTTTTTGGGGGTCACACCAGGTGACACTCAGGGGTTAATCCTTGCTCTGCACTCAGGAATTACTCCTGGGGGTACTGGTGCTCAGGGGCCCATGTGGGATGCCGGGATCAAAGCCGGGTCAGCCACATGCAAGGCAAATGCCCTACCTGCTGTGCTATTGGGCCGGCCCTGAAGTTGTAATATTTTTATACATAATCATTTTAGGTATAACATAGACATCTAATATATTGATAAATAAGGCATAGATATAAGCATTTAAATGTTTCTCAATTCTTTTAAATATACACTAATGCTATATATTATTTTTTGGCAGGGTGTCACACCCAGCAATGCTCAGGAGTTACTCCTGGCTCTGCACTCAGGATTTACTCCTGGCGGTGCTTGGGGAACCATATGGTTTGTTCCAATTCAAACCTGGGTCTGCCGCATGCAAGGCAAACTCTACCAGCTCTTCTGTTGCTCTTGTGCCATATATATGCTTTTTTTTTAAATTTTTTTTATTATACCACCATGAAACATACAATTACAAAGGTGTTCATAATTGGTTCTTGGTAATACAGTATTCCAGCACCCATCCCTCCACCAGTGCCCCATTTCCACCACCAATGTACCCTCCCTCCGCCCTCCACGCCGCTCCTTAATAGCAGGTACCCCAGTTTCCTCTCTTTCTCTCTCTATCTCTCTCTCTCTGTCTCTGCATCTCTCTCCCTCTTATTTTACACATTGTGGCTAGCCCTGCAGATATTTAGAGTTTATCACTTAAGTCTCTTTGTGTATATTCAGTGGTGAGTTTTAATCTGCCATTACCATTTCCCATATTTATTAAAACACTGGTATCTATATCCTATTAATGAATGCAGTCATTCTATATCTGTCCTTTTCCTTCTGACTAATTTCACTCAGCATGATAGACTCCATGTCCATCCATTTGCAGGTAAATTTCATAATTTCATCCTTTCTGACAGCGGCATAGTATTCCATAGTGTAGATGAACCACAGTTTCTTTAGAATCCAAAGAGACATCAAAAAGATTGTACACCATGACCAAGTGGGATTCATCCCGGGAATGCAAGGATGGTTCCACATCCGCAAGTCAATCAACATCATATCAACAAAAAGAAAAATAAAAACCATATGATCATATCAGTAGACGCAGAGAAGGCATTTGACAAGATTCAACACCCGTTCATGATGAAAGCTCTCCGTAAAATGGGGATTGAAGGAACCTTCCTCAAGATAATCCAGGCCATCTAATACAAGCCCACAGCGAGCATCATTCTCAATGGGGAAAAACTGAAAGCCTTCCCCTTAAGATCAGGGACAAGACAAGGCTGCCCACTCTCACCACTTCTATTCAATATAGTACTGGAAGTACTTGCCATAGCAATCAGGGAAGAAAAAAGACATTAAGGGCATCCAGAGAGGAAGGGAAGAAACCAAGTTATCACTATTTGCAGATGACATGATATTATACCTGGAAAACCCAAAAACTCTCTACCAAGAGGCTCCTAGAAATAATACATTCTTATAGTAGAGTAGCAGGGTACAAAATCAATACCCAAAAAGTCAATGGCCTTCCTATATGCAAACAGCAAAAGAGAAGAAAGGGACATTAAAGAAACTATCCCATTCACAATTGCACCTCAGAAAATCAAATACCTAGGAATCAGTTTGACAAAGAATGTAAAGGATCTCTACAAAGAAAACTACAAAACGTTACTTCAGGAAATAAAAGAAGACCTGAGGAAATGGAGACACATTCCCTGCTCATGGATTGGAAGGATTAACATTATCAAAATGGTAATACTCCCTAGAGCTTTATACAGATTCAATGCGGTCCCTATAAAGATACCCATGATGTTCTTCAAAGAAATTGAACAAACACTCCTGAAATTTGTATGGAATAATAAAACCCCACGAATAGCTAAAGCAATCCTTGGGAAAAGAAGATGGGAGGTATCACTTTCCCCCAACCTCAAGCTCTACTACAGAGCAGTTGTAATTAAGACAGTGTGGTATTGGTATAGAGACAGACCCATAGACCTATGGAATAGAACTGAGTATCCTGAAACACACTCACAAATATACAACCACTTAATCTTCGATAAAGGAGCAAAAAATATTAAGTGGAGCAAAGAAAGCCTCTTCAACAAATGGTGCTGGGAAAACTGGGCAGCTACATGTAAAAAAATGAACTTAGACCTCCTTCTAACGCCATGCACAAAAGTCAGATCAAAATGGATTCTAGATCTCGATATCAGACATGAATCTATAAGGTACATCGAAGAAAACATAGGAGAAACGGCTCTATGACATCGAAACGAAAAGTATCTTTAAAGACGACACACCACTGACCAAGCAAATGGAAGCAATGATAAACAAATGGGATTATATAAAATTGAAAGCTTCTGCACCTCAAAAGAAACGGTGACCAAGATACAAAGACAATCCACAGAGTGGGAAAGGATATTCACCCAATACCCATCTGACAAGGGGTTAATATCCAGGATATATCAGGCACTGGTAGCACTCCACAAGAAGAAAACAGCCAACCCCATCAAAAAATGGGGAGAAGAAATGAACAGAAGCTTCCAAAAAGAAGCAATTCGAATGGCCAAAAGGCATATGAAAAAGTGCTCTTCATCTTTAATCATCAGGGAGATGCAAATCAAAACAACAATGAGGTACCATCTCACTCCACAGAGACTGGCACACATCCAAAACAGCAAGAACAACCGGTGCTGGCGTGGATGTGGGGAAAAAAGGACTCTCATCTACTGCTGGTGGGAGTGCCGACTGGTCCAGCCCTTTTGGAAAACAATATGGGCATTCCTCCGAAAGCTAGATATTGAGCTCCCATTTGATCCAGCAATAGCACTCCTGGGAATATACCCTAGAGACTGAAAAACACATAGCAGAAACACTATCTGTACTTCTTTATTCATCTCTGCGCTATTCACTATAGCTAGAATCTGGAAACAACCTAAATGCCCGAGAACACATATATTCTTAATACAATGTTTTTTGCAGTGAAAGAGTCTTCTTTAATAACAAGGAACACTATGAAAGCTATAGATAAGAATGTCTTAGTATAACCATATAAGTTCTAATTATGCACATACTAATTATAATTTTTTCACAAAATATATGAAAATTTTGCAATACAAAGAAAGGCCAGAAATAGATCTGGCACCTTTATTTATAAGCTTATTTACATATTTATATAATTATGTTTGTGCTTAGTTTTACTAATGTATGTAATTATGGCAGAATTTTTAATAAACAACCACAATCATTAACATATTAAGAAAATATCCATATATGAATATATTTGAATTAAGTTCAGTGATAGTTGTAAAACCACTAAAAGAGTTTTAAAATAAAGTGTTTTAGGTTGTTGCTTGTGACTGATGGATGCATCCCAAAACTTGGCTCACAGTTGGGAGTATATTGACTTACTCCTCTGTTCGGGAGAGAATTCAGCTGCAATTGTTGGACTTTACCCATGAGTTGTTGTTAATTCATGGATCAGCTTGTTTGGAGGCAATCAATTGTGTCCTTGTTCATCTTTATGCCTTTTGCAGTTTGTTGTACAGAGTGATAAATCAATTGAGCTTATTTATTCTGTAATCTGGCCACCTATCTTGGAGTTATTTATTCAAATAGTGATTATGTAATTACAAAGGTGCAGGATAAACCATTCTTAGTAAACTATGTCTTATTAAATCTTTGCTTGAATCACATTTGCTAGTGATATTTCATGACCAAAGAAAATCATATGATCATAACTTGTTGAATAGAAAAAGAACTACATCTCAGTATATCATATAATTCTTGAAAAAGGGTAAATTTGTGAGTGTTTAATAATTTATCACACACATCCTCCAGTTTAAATATCTTCATATTTCTCTCATATATAAAAGATTTATTCATTCTTCTCAAACAATTCTCAAACAATTCTACCCTTAAGTAGAATGGTTTGAAGTCTGAAAACTTGTGTAGAAAATCATATTTAAAAGTCACCTTGTGGGCCAGAGTGATAGACAGAAGGTAGGGCACTTGCTTGCATAGGGATAAACTGGCCTAAATTCCCAGCATCCCATAGGGCTGGTCCTCTGTTCCCACCAGGAGTAGCCCCTGAGTGCAGAGTCAGGGGCAAGCACTGAACAGCAGCAGATATGGCTCAAAACCAATAAATAAACTAAAGATACCTTGAGATCAGAAAGATAACTCAAAGAGCTGAGCCCATGCTTTGCTTGGAAGAGGCCCATATTCTATCTCTAATACTGCATGGCTACAAGGTCACTAAAAGCAACCCACTACATAGAACTGGAAGTTTTCCCAGGCATAGCTTGAAGATGAATGAATATTTAAGATCAAGAAGAACTTAATTTTTCAAATGTTTTCCTTGAGCAATAGGCAAGTCACTTATACCTTTCTACCACAGATATATACAATGCTTCAGCATGGTAAATTATAGCAGGTCAATAGTTTTTCTAATGGTATGTGAAAGTATGTGTGACATAATTCTCCTGCATGATATATAACTTCCTCATTGATTTGTTTCTAACTTTCACAGATGATTCACCATTTCCTAAGCCTCACTTATAGCTTCTTCGCTGCCTTTTTCAGTCATTAGAATCCTTCTTTCCACCAATAAATGCCACTTATAAGTACAATATTTCTAACTACCTATAGTGCTGTGCAACAAACCAACCCCAAAATGGTCATGGTTTAAAATAATTACATATTTGACTTGCAATTCTGTGAATTTATTGGGAAATCATTCTTCTAGGCTAAGTTAAATTTTTTCTGTGAACTAGATTTTGTATCAGCTGATAGCTGGCAAATCTACATTATAACTGGGTAATTGTTTTAGGCTAAGCACATGATAGAAACTTGAGAAATTAGTGGAGAATTGTTAAGATTGAATCTTGGATCTCATTATCTAATAAGGATAATTTAACCTTCTTGACACTTAAGACAAAAATTTTAAGACTATGGAAAATAAGGTGAATATTGGTGCTCAAATACTTTTCAAATCTCATTACTTTACGTGAAAGGAAGGCCCTTAAGAAATATCCAAGTAAGGAGCCAGAGCGATAGCCCAGCAGGTAGGGCATTTACCTTGCACGTGGCCAGCCTGTGCTGACCTGGGTTCGGTCCCCGGCATCCCATATGGTCCCCTGAGCACCGCCAGGAGTAATTCCTGAGTGCAGAGCCAGGAGTAGAGCCTGAGCATTGCCGGGTGTGAACCAAAAAAAAGTAAAAAAAAAGAAAAAAGAAATATCCAAGTAATTTAGGGACCATTCCAGGCAATGTTCAATCAAGCAGGCCAATGGTTCAAAACTAGAATTTGAGGACATGTTGATGCTTGGGACCTATAGGACCTATAGTACTGGGAACACCAGGATTATCTGGTGGCTCACGAGGGCCTTCCAGGGTCACACTCAATGATCCTCAGGTGCCTGGGTCACATGGTGTAGGCCTCAAACCAGGTTTATATGCATGTACTGTATGATGTTCTGCCCTCCTTCCATTTTTATTATGTTTGCTAGTATTTCATTGGCCAAAGAAATGTGAATAACCATCACAAATTTAGGCAATGAAGAAATGTATTTCATTTATTAATAAGCATGAATTAATGTATGCTCAATTTTTGCAATTTATTACTGAAAGTTAAATAAAGAATACGGTATCTTTCATATATTGTGAATATTGTTTCCCTGTGAAATCAAATTACTACAAATAGTGTACAGAATACAGTGTTTCAAATGCTAGTACAATAGAAAGACATATGTAAGTCATCAGGCACAAGTGTTAAAATTTTAAAATATATATTCATAAACATTAATGCCACTTTCAAGATAAAATTTGGAAAAAACAGTGGCCTATGCAGTCAGGGTATGGAAAACTGAATGAAAACAACTGAAGTTTTAGTCATATGAAATATCTGATTTGGAAGAAGTAGTTTATGTGTATATTAAATAATATGTGTATACTATATTTGTATATATTTCTATACAAAGATGTGTATATATTATATGCATTATATTTTCTCCAGCTGTCAGCTGTACTGACTAGTGTCTTCAATGTATCTTTTGAATCTGCCTTATACTGTTTTCTGAGAGTTCTTCCTTTAGGTAAGTATGAAAAAGCCTTCCTTAGTTTCATCAAGTGAGTGATTTTAAATGGCTTATCAACAGACAGCTTCCTTGTGGAGAGTATCGGATAATCTCTGGAAAGGAAGACTTCATACATTCAATACCAGTAATAAACACAACTCTAGTGTTCTGGGAAGGATAATATAAAGGGAAAAGCTCTCCTCAGGTCTGAAGGAATTGAGTTTGGGCTTGGGTTGGAAAAGCAGAATGATTTTATTTTTATTTTTATATCTGATTTTCTTTTAAGCTTAGTTCTAAGTGTTTTTCAAATTTTAATTTTAAGTATAATATACATGCTTTGTAGTAATTTGCAGGCTTACTGTAGAAATCAAAATAGTATAGATAAAATAGTGTAATAAACCTCTCTCACCTAGGCATAATTACCAATTTGTAATCCATTTCATTTCATCTTAACTTCGGTTCACTTCCCTTAACTTTTATATTATCTGCAAGCAGATCCAAGGTTTTATTTTTCGTAATGATTATTTTAGTGTGTAATCCTAAAAATATAATGGATTCTAGTTTTTTTTTGGGGGGCAATTTTGGTGATGCTGGGGCCTTCCAACATAGTGTTCAAAGGACTATGCAATGTTAGCAATCAAATTTGACAATCAAATTTGACTCCAGTCCTTTAAGTTATCTCTCAGGTCCCCAAATAATTAATTTTTAATTTTTTTAAATTAGTTTTTTTTCCTTTTTGGGGTCAGGTCACACATGGTGATGCTCAAGGGTTACTCCTGGTTCTTTGCTCAGGAATTACTCCTGGAAGTGCTTGGGGGACCATATGGGGTGCTGGGGTTCGAAACTGGGTTGACCATGTGCAAGGCAAACACCCCTATGGTCCCTAATTAAATTTTTTAAACTGTAAAAGTACTGTGCTTTGAAAGTTATTTTCTTATATCATTCAGTGTTCATAATTTTCAGTTACCTCATAAATATAAACAGCAGAGCCTGGCAAGCTATCCGTGTTGTATTTAATAAGCCAAAAACCAGTAACAATTATAGACCTCATTCCCATGACCTGAAGGAATGGTTTGAGGCTCTTCGTGTTCCTGGAGCAAGCAGATGCCCCTGGGCTACACTAACTTGTGACAAGAAGTATGTAACTGGTGCCAGCTCAAGCAAATCAATGAGCAATGGGAAGACAAGTGATGCAAGTGATATGCATAATATATATATATATATACACACACATTATATGTGCATTTATCTATGTGCTAATATACACACATGTATATGTCCTCCAATATATGTGACTTGCATGATGTTCTGGCAAAGAATTGTGGAACAATCACTTGTATCACTTGTCTTCCCGTTGTTCATCGATTTGCTCAGGCGGGCAGCAGAAACATCTCCATACATCCTGTCACATGCTAGTGTAGCCCAAGGGCATCTGCTCACTCCAGGAACATGAAGAGCCTCATACCATTCCTTCAGGTCATGGGAATGAGATCTATAATTTTTACTGTTTTTGGCATATCAAATACAACACGGGTATCTTGCCAGGCTCTGCTGTGTGGGTGGTATACTCCAGTAGTAGGCTCTCATCTCGTGCATTTACTGATGAACTGCAATGGGGAGAGATAGGCTTTTCTCTTGGGTGGAGCTCTAACGAGCCATGGAGTCAGGATGTTGAGAATGGTAGCCTTCATGGTGTGGGGTTTCCTCTGATTATTTGGATGGCTTGAAAATCATAGTCTACTCATATCAGTGAACAGGATATTTAGTGTCAGGACAGTCAGATATGACAGGATAAGTGATCCAATATGTATTATTTAAAATATATCACTGAAATATGTTTCATAAGAAATCAGAGAATATTTCTCTAGCCAAGAGTAAGAAATAGACTGTGAGGAAACCCACTAGCATTTCTAAGAGACTGGCTCTGCTCTCTCTCAGGTTAACATTGAGACTAGTAGAGGTTTTCTGGGACTTTCAATTACCACTGGGCATGGATTCTAAATTTGAAGGGACAAAGATAATTTTATTAGGAGGAATAATCTTAAGTAACTGTAGTAGAGTGAAGATTAGATTTAACCTGATGCCTTTATCCACATGGATCTGTAGTTATTCCTAATAGATCATTATATTCCTAATGATGAGATATATGGAGAACTAGCTAGAGTGTTAATTGATTTATATAACAAAAAAAATTAGAAGTCTTGAGCATATGCCTACATCAGCTGTCATAATAAAAATTGAGATCTAATAGTCAAGTTTCATATCAAAATTAAGATCAGAAGTTGTTTTTATAAGATAATGAGGCTTCTCCAATACAGTTGTGGCATGAAGAAATATATTTAGCTTCCATGACATGTCTGTAGATATTACAATTTTAAGGAGCAGTGATAATTGTAAATTACTAAAACTAAAATAAGACAAAATGGTTGTATCATTGGTATTGAGCCTTACAAGTATAAGATGAGATGACGTAACTATGTTACACCAAGACCGTGAAATGCCATTACCATTGTAAACTATTACCTTACTAATTTTTTTGAAATGTGTAAGATAAACATTTAAGCCTTCTTTGTAAAAATGACACAAGAATGCCATCATGAGTTTAAGGTGTATATTTACTGAAAAATTCTCTAACAAAATGGTGAGATTTGGTGGTTGATTTATAGGTAACATAAACTTAATCCTCACTGTTCTGAAGACTCAGAAATCACAATCAAGTCCCCTTGTGTCGTGAGTCCCCATTTCATAGCACAGAGATTGCTGTCATTTTCTTTTATATTAACGTAACAGGAAAATGTGTCAATTTTCTTTATATTCATGCTAATTCTTTATCTGAGAGCTAAAACAATGACCTGACAACAACTCTAGGAGCACACCTCCAAGTATCATTGTATTGGAATTTGATTTTATCACATAGATTTGGGAAGAAATAAGCTTTCAGACTATACCAAGGAGAAACAAAAAGATGGACCGCTAATGCATTTTAATTGTTCTGCACTGCAAAGCAATATTTTGAGAAAAAAGTTTAGTAAATGGATTGTGATTAAAGTTCAGCAGATGATCTTCCTTGTAGTTATACAGACATGAGGCAAATTATAAATTGATCACTTGTATCACTTGTCTTCCCGTTGTTCATCTATTTGCTTAAGCCAGCACCAGTAACGTCTCCATTCGTTGGGAATGAGGTCCATTTTGTTACTGTTTTTTGGCATATTGAATACAACACTGGTAGCTTGCCAGGCTCTGCTGTAGCTCTGCATTAATCCCAGGAGGTCAAGTCTTTTCCTATGTCAGACCATTAACCATCCAGGGCCCACGGAGCAGAGGCCTAGGTGTTGATACGCCCGTCTCCCATCTGACACCTGCCCACGCGGCCTGGCACCTCAACACCTGCAACATCTCAAGGGGCAGGTGGTGGAAAAATTGATAAAATACCTAATGTATTTATAAAAAATTTAAATATTAAAAAGAAAGATTAAAAAAGATTATTTATTTGAAATTCAGTATACCCACTGAATCTTCAACATCGTATAAGTATGAAAATTTAATGTTTTTTCTCTGAGATTGTCTATCATAAAAATTCTTTAAGAATTCTCTAGACATATAGTTTGATGGAAATAACTAAATGGTGGAGCATTTGTCTGGCAAGTGTAAGGTCCTGATTTATATCCCTAGCATTGGAACACACTTTCAGACACACAATCGCTTAAAAAAATGGTCATAAGAGTCCACTATTAAATGTGTTATTAATTGAACAATTACCATTGTTTTAAATGCAATGCAATTGCAATTTAAAAATAATCTTATTTGGTTGTTAATTTTCTATGGTCAGTCTCCATTTTAAAATTTTGTGTTTTCATATCAGAAACACTATCTGTACTTCTTTATTCATCTCTGCGCTATTCACTATAGCTAGAATCTGGAAACAACCTAAATGCCCAAGAACAGAGGACTGGCTAAAGAAACTGTGGTTCATCTACACTATGAAATACTATGCGGCTGTCAGAAAAGATGAAATTATGAAATTTACCTGCAAATGGATGGACATGGAGACTATTATGCTGAGTGAAATTAGTCAGAAGGAAAAGGACAGATATAGTATGACTGCATTCATTAATAGGATATAAATAGATACCAGTGTTTTACTAAATGTGTGAAATGATAATGGCATATTAAAACTCACCATTGAATATACACAAAGAGACTTAAGTGATAAACTCTAAATATCTGCAGGGCTAGCCACAATGTGTAAAAAAGAGGTAGCGAGATGCAGAGACAAAGAGAGAGAGACAGAGAGAAAGAGAGAGGATACTGGGGTACCTGCTATTGAGGCAGCCTGGGGGTGGGTGGGAGGGGGTGGGGTACATTGGTGGTGGAAATGGGGCACTGGTGGAGGGATGGGTGCTGGTATACTGTACTACCAAGAACCAATTATGAACACTTTTGTAATTGTATGTCTCACAGTGGTACAATAAAAAATTAAAAAAAAATAAAAACTAGAATGAAAAAAAATAAAATTTTTTCTTTTTACAGCTTCATAGGTTACCTTTTTTGAAATACAAGAGTATAGCTTTTCTTAAAACAATTTGTTTTAGATTCATATTGATTAGCGTATATAGTGTCTTGATATAAGATTCCTACTGATATTATGACAACTTTGCTGATAATATAATTTAGTGTCTGAATATAGTGTCAATTATGTAATTTTTTGTCATGTGATAAAAACTTATCAATTCTGTCTTGCCTATCACGTCTATCAATATGTCTTGCCTATCTTGCCAGCTGCCATGAAGTTTCCCATATAAATGCTGATGGTGATAAGTAGTATGTGCTTCTGGCTTTGAATGAAAATTGCATATGATGCTGATCCAAAATACTATATCAATATGCACATTATGTATATTAATACATACATCAATAATATTAATGTGTTAATAAATACATTAATAATATGTGTTTATTCTTATTAATAAGAATAAACACATAGAATTGTTTATTCTGATTATATGAATAAAATCATTCTTATTAATTGTGTTTTAATTTCAAATATTTCCTAAGCATATATTTACAATATTTATATACTTGCATATATGAGATGTCTGTGAGTCTCTCAAGAGACATGGGGCAGAGCTGCTACTGGCTCTCCCTGGCCCAGCCATTCACAAGGTGCCTGGGAGGGATGGTGGGTTCTAGCCCTGGCCCGCCACCCCAGCAGAGCCTCGCAACAAGCCAGATGAACCCCACTCCATGAGAGGGCCTCCATTTTCCACATCCGGACTTCCCCCTCATCAGAACTCCACCCAGCAGACCAGCCTATTACAGCCTGGCTTGCGCAGCAAGTGGCTGCACAGTTCATCAATAAATGCTGGATTTAGAGATGACTATAAGAGCATGCTACCCGTACGGCAGAGCCTGGCAAGCTACCCATGTCGTATTTGATATGCCAAATGTTGCAGGACTCCTAAGGGCCGCTGCATCTGCTCTGGATTGCCTCCCGCAAATCACTCCGTAGATAAGGGGGGTAGTCTAAATGTGGCAGTTTATCCGACCATGTATGCTGTACTAGCTGGTATAAATATTTTCCCATGCTATCACAATCATCGTGGGACTAGCTAGATCTTACCAGCATATTAGCCTGGCCACGTAGGACACCTAAGTAATTAGACCAGAGAGAAATGCTGTTTGCTTCCAAGCAAACAAGCATGGCTCCCTGATATACTCAAAGGCAACTAAAATATAAAACTACAATGAAGTAGAGGAGACTTGTGAAGGCTTGGAGAAATATTTAACTGGCATTGGTGTTGGTCTTTGGTACAGTGACATGCCATCTCAGAAACCCCCTTCTCTACATAACAAAGGCATTCCCGGCTCAAAACATTAGCACAGTAAAGGCCCTAGGTGAGATGCAGGGAGGGATTACCTAAGGGCATTGGACCCTCCCTGCTTTCCATAACAATGGGAAGAAGGTCTGAGTGACAGGGATATAAACTAGCCAGTTCCCGCTCTCCTTTTTTTTCTTCCTTGTGGGATCTCTCCCCTTGTGAACGTTTCTTCCCCTTGGAAGCTTTTACACGTGGTGGTCGCCATCTTGGCCTACACGTGGCTGTGGTTCTAGCCTGGAATCCTAAGCACTGGGTTTTTCCTTTTGCTGATTTGTATGCCTGAACCTGTGATAAGTAAAGCCTTTTAAAACTGCATCGGATTCCTGAGTGTTCAACCATTCCTCGCCGGCTTCAGAGGTAGAAGGGAACTCGCTTCCCGGCACTGTCGGGGACCGGCGGAGCGCCCTGACAGCCAAATACCAGTAACAGTTATAGACCTCATTCCTATGACCTGATGGAATGGTTTGAGGCTCTTTTATGTTCCTGGAGCAAGCAGGTGTCCTTGGGCTCTACTTGCATGAGACAGGACATATGGAGATGTTACTGGTGTCTGCTTGAGCAAATCGATGATGAACGGGCAGACAGTGATACAGTGATACAGTGCATATATGAGATAAGAAGGCTATTCGGGTAGTCCAAAGAGGAATCAAAAGTCATGCTTGGAGTATCACGCTTCACTGAAGTGAGAGAAGTAATCCAGAGTTCTGACCTTCATGACAATCAAGAATCAAGGACATCTCGTTTGCCAAGATGACGAAAATCAGATGGGCAGGACACATAATATGATTTAGGGACAACTGCTGGACTAGAGCAGTTACCGACTGGATTCCACAGGACGTCAAAAGAACGTATGGCCATCCACCTATGAGATGGTCAGACTTCTTCATCAAAAACCTGAATGAATGGTTTGAGGCTCTTCATGTTTCTGGAGCAGGCAGATGCCATTGGGCTACACTTGCTCACAACAGGGACAAATGGAAATGTTACTGGTGCCCACTCGAGCAAATCGATGAAGAATGGGAAGATAAGTTATAAGTGATATACTTGTATATACTTCTGTATATACTTATAAATATCCAGTTTGGTTGGTTTGCTTTGGTTTCTTTTGAAGCCATGCCAGCAGTACATGAGATTTACACTTGGCTCTGCTCCTAGGGATCACTCCTAGGGATCACTCTGAGAGATTTGCTCAGGGGAACAAATGTGTACATGCTGTATTGAGTGCTGAACCTGGGTGGACCACATGCAAGGCCATTTACTGTTTCAACTACCACTGGTTCCCATAAACTTTTGGTTTTATAATTAAATTTTGGGAGGGGAAATAATAAGTACTAGAGAGACAGCTCAACTGGCTTTGCAGGAGGCTCCAATTCTACCATATATTCTGTAACAAGTATTCCTTTAAGTATGACCAGGAATAGTTACTAAGAGAACTATCAAGTGTCTTCCTCAAACTAAATAAAAATGTATAGACTTTTTCCAGAAGATATGTATACAGCAAAAGATATACAAAAAAAAACTTATTTTGTAATGACAGATAATGTTAATAAATTCTAGCTATATGTGGAGGATGCAATCCACAATGGTCAAATTACAGTTAACATGATTTTGCATAAAATAACAAGTACCAAAAAATTAAATTTTGCATTCTTTGTCAAACACTGAATAGATGTTTTTAGAAGAGATCAATATAAAATTTACATGTATCTGAAATAATTATCTCATTTGTGTATTGACTAAACATACTTTGCTTAGCTTTATTAACTTTATTTTCATATTTAGAGAACATGCTTTTTATACATTTTGTATGAATTTTGATAAATTAACTGGCTTTATCAGTTTGAAGACTGTTTGATTAATTCTAATTTTACAAGAGATAGTGATTTTTACTATAAATCACTTTTGAAATTGCATATCTCTCTATGCAACCCAAAAGAACTTACACAATTTACTAGTATTTTCTCAAATCTCATTAATGATAAAATATTATTTCCATCTCACCCATCTAACTTCTTTGTTCCAAAATCTAATTAAAGCTAATCTGACCTGGATTAAAATAAACCAAATTTTCTAATATTCTTAAAGAAAAGATGATGTGTTTATTTGTAATGTGAATAATTATATGGTTATTTATAAGCAGAAATTTGTCAGATTGGACCAAAATCAAATCATAGAAAGCATGGTAACAATAATACAAATGTTAACATTCACAAACAAATAATAGCTACCAAGTCATTCTGATACAAAGATCTGAGGAAGAATTAAGCCTATTTCTACACTAAAATATTATATGCATTTATAGTCTAAGTAATATGGTTATAACAATGTTAAAATTTATAGGGGTTTTTGAGAGTAAAAAGTAATTCAGATTTAGTTTGTTATGTGTGAGAACTGAATTCAAATGCCTTCTTGGGGGAATTTTGAAGATTATTTGTCAACTTCAAAAGAGTCTCTTAAATCTTCTAATAGGATCCCATGGGTTACCTTGTGTCAATGTATCTCAGAAGAAACTCCATTTTTTTAAGAATGAAACCATGGGTTGATTTAACTTTCTGCTGATTGTTGCATTATTACCATGGTTGATGTTCCAAATACATATTGTTAAAATGAAAGCAACATGCAGAAAGGGAATGTTTACCCATAATTAGCCTCAACATCCATCTTATCTCAGCCCCTGTTAGTTCAAAAATGAGCTGAACTTCCTTGAAATAATGTAATTCCCTCTTTAAAATCTCAATGCTTTAAATTATGGGGTATATTTATTGGGAGAAATTGCTATTTGTTTTATTAAAACCATGGGTTATATTCTACAAGATAACATGCTCTATCTTTGTATATTGCTGTTTCAATATTTGAATAGAGAAACCACATTTAGTTGGATATGGAGAAAATTCCTAAACTATGTAGACATTACATTTCTTTCAACAAACTAAAAAATCTCAAAGGGACGTTTTAAGTTCCTTAAAACTGAGATAAAAGTACTTAGGTATCTCTCAATGCTGGAAAACTTAGAGAATGACTAAAATCTCAGTCAAAATCTCAATAATTTTATTCATTCTTTCTCTCTGGTCTGAGAGCCCTTATGTTCTGTTCAGTTCATGAACTGAAGTAGTTTGTGGGTCTACAGACACATTTTTATATGGCTGCTTAGCGTGTATAATAAATACATAAGCAGCCCCACCACAAAAGCAAAACACAATTTGAAAGAATAGAACCATATAAAAACTTAGACAATAATAAAGGCATGTGTACTTCCAAAGTCATGGTATGTACCTTGGGTTCTTTTTTCCTTGAATGAGCTGCTGGAAAAATAAATACTCATCTCTAACAGCTTACACAAAAGCCACCTTACTTTGTTAGTATTCACTGTGTATATGGTTAAAATAACAAACATAAATTTTTTAAGTAAATCCATGGCTTTAGGACTCCATTCTTTATATTATGGTAATACTGCCATGCTTTGAAGTTCAGAACCTTATCATCAGAAGTAGGCTCATGTGAGGGTGACACTGCAATATGGCTTCCTAGATAACTCTCATCACGTTAAGTTATGCAATTATGTTTATTATTTACACAATTACCCAATCTCTCTCAGAATAGATTGAATAGACTCAATTTAAGACTGTATAATCAACAAGATATTCAAATTTTAAAATAAAGAAATGGGTATGGTAATTCATCATCCTAACCACTAGACCACCAGGGAATTTATATTAGGTCACTCCCATGACCTAATATAATTGTTTGAGGCTCTTTATGTTCCTGGAGCAGGCGGATGTCTTTGGGTTCTACTAGCATGAGACGGGACATATGGAGATATTACTGGTGCCCGCTCTACCAAATAGATGATTAACGGGAAGATAGTGATAGTGATAATAATTCATCATACTTTTCAGGGCCAATTGTACAGTTCACTCTACTATATTTCACAATTTTGTTTTTAAATAAGGCAACTAATTAGACTATCTCTTTAATCAGTCACCAGCATAAACTGATTGATAAACCCAGTTAAGTTTATATCAGGTCTGAGTTTAACTCTGCTAGTTGAACTAGGGGTTTCAAACACTGGAGATCAAGATGAGTAACCTGCAATCTACAACCCAAATTTCTCTTCTCAGATAACTTTGATCATCCTGGTAGCTGCTGAGCTGAGATTTATTTGCATCTGTATTTAAATTCATTTCCATTTCTCCTTTCTCCACCAGAATTCCACCAATTCTAAGGCAGAATTCTGCCTTAGAGACACAGAACCCAGGAAAAGCCTGTTTTCTGTCTGCATCTCAGACAGCATCCATTAGACTCCATCTTTTACTAGCTACAGCCAACAAGGAGATGTGACGCAGGGAAATGACCCAAGATATTGGGTCTGAGGTTCTGCTTCATGGAAACAGTGTTGTCAGGGAAGCCCACATCCTATCTTTCTTGAGAGACAGCCTGCCAGGAAACCCTGGATAACAGGCAGTATCCATCAGACCTTAGCATATCCTTTTGATTGCTTTCCACAAACACTTCATTTCTGAAAACCTCAACTGTGAAAGTAAGAAACAATGAAAACCCCAGAATTATTTTAGTTTATGTGTGTGATACAATGGGATAATAATCCACATTGCTATTTCTATCCCACCATATCATTCTTCCTCAATAGTAATCATCTAAGTCAGAGGAAAATAATTTGGTGTCTTCTCTAAAATAAAATTGAATGTTTTATTTATCCAACATACACTGTTTTATCCAAAGCTGAATGGCTTCTTCTTACCTGAAGAGCATCCTCCTACACAAAACTCTTCTATCTGACCTGCATAAGACCTCCATAACTGACAGCAGACAATAAAAGTATCCTTCATAAATTGCTAATGTTGTATGTCAGAGTTAAGTTATTTGCTCCTCTAATATCTATGGATCTTTAATGAATTTAAATAAATCATACTTTCATCTGTATCACCCACTTGACTAAATCTTAGACTGGGTGGCTTATAAACAACATCTCATTTCTTACAGTTCTGGCGACAAACAAAGAATCTAGATGTTGACAGATTGAGAATCTGGTGAAGGTCTGTTTCCCAGTTCCAGGGATAGCTTTAATACTATTCTCTCATATGTCAACAGAAGCCACATTGTTGGGGTATCTTACTTAAAATTATGGAGTCATGACCTACCACCTTC
Source organism: Cryptotis parvus (assembly GCA_021461705.1). Classification (NCBI taxonomy): domain Eukaryota; kingdom Metazoa; phylum Chordata; class Mammalia; order Eulipotyphla; family Soricidae; genus Cryptotis; species Cryptotis parvus. Next base: position 69,796 of record JAJIBD010005181.1, on the reverse strand, counting down.
AAATGTTCTCACTTACTAAACATAATGTAAAAGAATACATTCAACATTTGAAGTTCAGTGGTACAAAAATGTAGTCTACAGTGATGATGACTTTTTAATCTAATTATTTTTTCTTTTCTTTTATTTTTTGTTTTGGGAGCCATACCTGGCGATGTTCAGGACATACTCATGACTCTGTTCTCAGGGAACACTGATAGTGGTACTCTGGGGAAAATTTAGGAAAATTTAGGGAGCAAGGTTTAAACATGGTGAGCAGCATGCAAGGCTAATTGCCTTGCACATTATTCTGTCTTTCTGGCCTTATTTGATTCTTTAGTATGAACAACACGCTTGGAATTGCTTCAAATGAACATGCATTCCTTCTCTTCCTTTTCCTTCTTTGCCCTTCCCTTTCCTTCCCATTGATTTCCCTCCCTTCAGTTTTCTTGTCCTTTACCCTTCCTTCCCATTCCCTTCCTTTCAATACCTTTCTTTTCTTTTTGCTCTGACTTTTTTCTCTCCTTGTCTCTCCTTTACTTTATCTCCTCTCTTCTCATTTTTCATCTCTTTTGTAATTTCTTTTTCTTTATTTATTTTATCTTTCTTTCTTTCTTTCTTTCTTTCTTTCTTTCTTTCTTTCTTTCTTTCTTTTCTTTCTTTCTTTCTTTCTTTCTTTCTTTCTCTCTCTCTTTCTCTCTTTCTCTCTTCCTTCCTTCCTTCCTTTTCTTTTTTTCTTTCTTTCCCCTTCCTTTTCCTTTCTTTCTTCTTTCTCTTTCTTTCTTTTTTCTCTTTTTTTTTTTTTCTTTTTTTTTTTTTCTTTCTTTCTTTCTTTCTTTCTCTTTCTCTTTCTTTCTCTCTTTCTCTCTCTCTTTCTATCTATCTTTCTTTCTCTCTTTCTCTCTCTTTCTTTCTTTCTTTCTTTCTTTCTTTCTTTCTTTCTTTCTTTCTTTCTTTCTTTCTTTCTTTCTTTCTTTCTTTCTTTCTTTCTTTCTTTCTTTCTTTCTTTCTTTTCTTTCTTTCTTTCTTTCTTTCTTTCTTTCTTTCTTTCTTTCTTTCTTTCTTTCTCTCCTCTTTCTCTTTCTATCTCTCTTCCTTTCTTGCTATTTCTTTTTTTATCTTTTTTTTTGCTAAATATTTCTATCTTTCATCAATTCACCTTGACCACCCACGTTCAGGGAAATGCCTCATTTAGTGAGATCAGGACTAGGCAGTGGAATTGTGGGTTACTTTCACTCAAAATAAAATACAGCAGGATGTGAAATAATGAAGCAAGATGGGTTGTTTTTTAACTGAAACTTCACTAGGAAATGTGAAAGGATTGGAAGAAGAAGAAGTCTGTTTCAAAGAGAATTCAGGCAACAAAGAAATATAGAGACAAGAGAAGGCGATATGCATGTTCAAGAGATCATGGGCTTAAAGAACAAGCCCAAACCACTATTTTCTAAAATGAATGTGCTTGTTTGGACCATTCCGAGTAGAGTTCTTAGAAGAGCTTGAGGGTTACTCTAGGCTCTTTGTTGTAGTTCTCTCCTGTGGTGCTCAGGGAAACATATGATGCTAGGAATTGATCTCAGATCTCCCAAAACTAAGGACTATACAAAGTCCTGGTGGTTATCTTCTGGCTCCTAGGGAATGCTTTTATTCTGCATATCCTTTAAGTTTTCTGTTTTCTTCATCTTGGTAATTATATTTATGGGAAAATCTCAGTTCTGGGGTATAAAAACCAGATGATTTGCTTAAATTTGAAGATCTTTTCTGTTTTTGTCATTGTCAGCCATATTTCTCTGTTTAGAATGAGTGAAAAACTCAATCTTACTAATGCTGAAAAGAAAAACAAAATTTAGTCTTCTAATTTTGTGCTACCTTATAATTTACTTTGTTTAATTTTTTGGTACCTGGATTTGAAAACAGAATCTCCTTATTAGTTTTGAATTCTTACCTTGAAACCATTTCCAGCACTACCATTGAAATATTATAGTTCCTATAATATTTAACATACATCCTATACCTTTTGGTGTTAACAAAAGGTATAGGACGATGAAGGCAAAAAATCTTTATTGATTAGCTACATCTCAGGTCCATCATCTAAGTCTTTTATGCTTATTTTTTCTGTCTTAGTGATTGTGTTTAGCACAAAAAGGAAGAACAGATACAATGTTCTGATATTAATAAGGATGTTCCTTTAATGGCAGATAGATATACCTAATTAAATTTATCTGAGGTTGATATTTTCTCCCCCAAATTACACTTACGGACTCACTTTTCATCTACCAATTCACATCACCTCTCAGTTGCTAATACTGAGTGTCCAATATTAGAATGATAATGGTAGGTTATTCTTGACACTTCTCCCTATCTTCTTCCAAATATGGTCATAGCAATGGATAACAGATGTAGTAAAAAATCAGCAAAGTGCTTTCTCTACTATATATATCCAGACATCGACTTTTTTTTTTTTTTTTTTTTTGCTTTTGGGTCATCCCGGCAATGCCCAAGTGTTACTCCTGGCTCTGCACTCAGGAATTACTCCTGGCATGCTCAGGGGACCCTATGGGATGCTGGGGATTGAACATGGGTCATCGTGAAAGGCAAATGCCTTACCAGCTGGACTATCGCTCACGACACCCATATGCAATTTCTTGACAACTACTTCAGTGTTAAGAAATTCTTTTCAAAAAATCATTTATTTTTGCCAAGGTTGATTTCAATATTGTCCAATTTTCTGATACTTTTTTCCTAACATTTTATAGCCCATTCTTGCCCAGTACCCAATATTAGTTTTATAAAGTCAGAGAAAGAACATCGTTACCACATAGTGAAACGCATTTTGAACATGCAAAAAAAGGCATTTGTATTTGCAATGCACAGTATCTCTTCTACTTTTTCTCCCCTTCCCCTTGCAGCCCTCCCGCATTTTGCCTTGTAGTCTCCTATTCCCCTTCATGTGCTGCACAAGTTTCTACTTTAGGACATTAACTGTAGTTGGTCATTTTCCTTAAAAAACTTATGCCTTAGTGAATTGCTTAACTTCCATTGCATATTTGCTCAAATTTTACTATAGTCTAGTCTGCCTAAATTATTACATTAATATTCTCACACCTATACCTATAGTGTTGCATACTTATAATTCCATTTACCCTCTTTATTTATTTCATGGTTAAGTAAGTAATATGTTGTGGGTCATGAATATATATTACAAAGGTATATCTGACTTTCAAATTAAGCTTGGTTTTGAGTCTGTCTTTCCCAGTCAACATATTCCAAAAGATTCCTTTGCTTTATTAATAAATTACCTCTTCGGAAGGTATGATTTCCCTCTGTGAGCATCACATCAATTCGTGTATGCATGACACAAACCAAATAGCCAAAATGGATAAGTATATTATGTATGAATTATTGTAAAATTTTATGTTTGAATAATTGCAAAACAAATCATTTATGAGAACTGCACAGGCAATTTTCCTTTCGTTTCATCAAGCAAACTGAATGCTTGTGATATAGGTATATCCATTTTTCATTAGGAAATGAGCTATAAAGAGGTAAATGTGAATAGATTGTTTCTTTCACTATCCTTTAACTTTTTATTTAGTTGACATTTGCAGGATTCTTTAAAATGTCTTTTGAATGCAAAACAATATCTAATAGTATCTCAGTCACTTTGAAATTTTTTGTTTAGTTGTTTTAATCATCCATCAAAGACAGAAAGAGACATGCAATCAGATATTACAAAGCTATCTTGGTCCTATAGCATTCTTTTTCAGTTTGTTTTTCAGTTCAATGGAGTGTTTTGCTTTTTCAATGGTTCACTACACTGTTGTTTCAAATTGCACAATATATCAAAGAAAAGAAAAAGTTTTATTCTTTTTCATATCAACGATTGATGCAAAAAGATGTAGTTTTAGTTCCTGTAATATTTAACATACATCCTATACCTTTTGGCGTTAAGAAAATAAGTGTATATAGGTTTTAAAGATTTCTAAGTAAATTATAATTGCTTTAGTGTTTCAAAAATGAAAAAAAATAGAGTCATATTTGTGGATAACACTTACAGACACAATGTTAATTGTAAATTTTTGTGTCTGTTAGATTTTTCTGATCCTTAAGTATGTGGAATATTTATAAATTGCACAGAAAACTACTAGTTTAATTGAAATAGAAATAAATTTATTGAAATATGGTATTTTCTGGCAAAGGGCATACCTGGAGGTAGTTAGGGCTTACTCATGGCTTTCTGCTCAGGGATCATTCTTTTTTTTTTTTTTTTGTTTTTTTGGGTCACACCTGGCAATGCTCAGGGGTGTCTCCTGGCTCTGCACTCAGGAATTACTCCCGGCAGTGCTCGGGGACCATATGGGATGCCAGAGATGGAACCTGGACCGGCTTGGGCCTGCCGCGTGCAAGGCAAACGCCCTTCCCACTAAGCTATCGCTCCGGACCCTCAGGGATCATTCTTGACAGTACTCAGGGGATCACATTCAGTGAAAGGAATTGAACCAGGATGAGACCTGTGGCCTTACAGACAACCCACCTCCTGTTTTATCACTGTCTGTAAAATGCAGAATCTTAATGGTTGATTTATGTGTTCCTAGGAAAAATTCATAGCGCCATATATCATCCTTCTTAATGCAACCGTCTCAAAATTACTTTTATAGGGACTTTCTCTAGAAGGCCACATTTTCTCTCTTTGAGTATGCTATTCTATGGTTTCTTTATGGCTCCCTTGTTCCCTCCTCAAAATCCTCCAAACAAAATCTGTATTTACTTAAAAAAGAATTTTAGAAATGCAATCAAATTAACATGAAATTAGTGTAGTGCTTAATCCAAATTTAAGAGGAGACCCAGAGATAGAAGCATGGAGTGTAAAGATTGGAGTTAACTAAAGAAGATGATAAAGGGGCCAGAGCGATAGCTTTAGCGGGTAGGATGTTTGCCTTGCACACAGCCAACCAAGGGTTCAATCCCCAGCATCAAATATGGTCTCCCAAGCACCGCCAGGAGTAATTCCTGAGTGAAGAGCCAGTAGTAACCCCTGGGCATTGTCAGGTGTGACCTAAAAAGAAAAAAAAGTGATAAATCCCAATGGCTCTAATAGCTAAGAGCAAGTCAAGAAACCAGTCACGCCTATGGTGGAGGAATATATATAGCAGGGTCTGCCATTAGACTCCAGAAATTTGATGAATCAATTTCTAGTTGTTTTAAGCTATCAGTTTGAAATTTTTAGGCCATTTGTCCCCAGGTAACATTTAAAAAAAGGAGGTGAAATTTCACTTATCCATGAACTATGGAGTGGAAAATGGTCTATCTTTATATAAGTAACAAAGCTACATCTAAAGCAAACGAAATTCTAAGTTTTTAATAAGTGCATCAGTTAATTTTCACAATTTAATGAGAAGACATATTTATTTTTACCTGGCAACCCATATCATAGATCTAGTATATGAGCAAAAATAATTGTAAACTAGGCCCATCAGTCCAAAGACACTCTTGGACTTCCTATTCAAAAGCCTACATATTCTTAGTGCATGGAGTTCTTGATGCTAAAGACACACATGGTGTGCTACAATATGCAGATGCACATTAGTTCCTCAATTTGGCTAGAAACGTTTCTTTACCTTTTAGTATATTTTACATTGTACAGTTCCCTTCAAAAAATTAAATATCAATTTTTAAATATAACTAAATGATATAAAATCACTCTCACTGTCTTCCCATTCATCGTCGATTTGCTCCAGCAGGCACCAGTAACATCTCCATATGACCTGTCTCATGCAAGTAGAGCCCAAGGGCATCTGCATGCTCCAGGAACATAAAGAGCCTCAAACCATTCCATCAGGTCATGGGAATGAGGTCTATAATTGTTACTGGTATCTGGCATATCAAATATGACATGGGTAGCTTGCCAGGCTCTGCCGTGTGGGTAGCATACTACATAATGATATAAATAAACAATTTAATGAGAGCATATATATATGCTTACTGATGATCAAGATGTTCACAACTGCATTCAGTTAAAGTCTTTTATTTTCATGAGTTAGAAATGTTTTTAACGGACTCATATAGAATAGATTTTGTCAGTCTCAGCAAAAGGGCAAACTTTTATTTGCATTCTAATTATTCTTCAAGAGCTACATGTATTTGGTAAGTAAAATACACTTCAATACTCTCTGAACACCTTCACAGAAAAAGATAATATGATACAGGTTGGGGAAAATTATTAAAAGAGAGTAAAGAGGAATCACTTGATCACTTGAATCCCGTTATTCATCGATTTGCTCGGCGGGAGCCAGTAACATTTCCATTGGACCCTATCACGTGCCAATGTAGCCCAATGGCATCTGGTTGATTCAGGAATATGAAGAGCCTCAAATCGTTCCTTGAGGGAACAATTGCTACCTTGCTGGCAGTGATCTTCACAATCCACACTCCACAGCTCATAAGATCTCCACCCAGCAGATTAATCCAGTCTCCAGCACGGCTTGTCAAAAACCCAGCCTACAAGGACCCACCCTGCAAAGACCGCCCTTCAGAGGAGAGTATTTCAAGCCCAGGAATGCTTGAGCCTAAGACACAGATACACCCAGCAGAGCAGAAACCAGCTTTCCCTGTTGAACCCCCTGCATTACATGGACCACGAGAGCAACTTCTGACCCGAGTCCACCATCCCAATGGAGTCTCGGAAGAGCCCAGAGAAACCCCCACACCTTGCTGGCAGTGATTTTCACCATCCACACTTTGAAGCTCATAAGATCTCCACCCAGCAGATTAATCCAGTCTCCAGCCTGGCTTTTCAGAAGCCCAGCCTACAAGACCCACCCTGCAGAGACCCGCCCTCAGAGGAGAGTATTTCAAGCCCAGGAATGCTTGAGCCTAAGACACAGATACACCCGGCAGAGCAGAAACCAGCTTTCCCCGTCCAGCGCAATTTACCTCTAAATTACCGTAAATATTTCACCCACCCCCTCTGAGAGAGCCCCACAAAGTAATGAGAATATAGCAACCGCATGGCAGAGCCTGGCAAGCTGTCCGATGCATGTTCGATATGCCAAATCCAGTTTCATTCTGTTCCAGTAACAGAAAGAGGGAATATTAGAGGATATACATGTTTATGCATATTGCTTAGGTGTATTTCCTACATATTATATTACATATATATATATATATATATATATATATATATATATATTAAGAATTTTAGGGACCAGATATAATTTTAGGGGTGCAGATAAAGAACATTCTAAGCATATAATGTTCTTACCTTGTACAGAAGAATACCATGATTCAATCCCTAGCACCACAGCATCACATACATTTCCAAAGAGCCATATTTTTTCTAAACACAAAAAAGGGATAGCCCTGAGCAGGAATACAAGCATTTAAATAAATGCTTAAATTTAGTGGAAAAAAAGATAAATAATCCCATGTCTTGAGCTTTTCTCTGCTTTCCTCAGTCTTCACAATTCAGTTGTGTTCATGACCTCTTGCCATTTCAAAAAACTTGTGGACTTTCTAATAACTGTAAGGCACCTGTATTCATAGTGTGTGCTTTTACTTAAGCCAGAAGCATTATGGTATATTTGAGGACTACTCTCACTTAACAAGACAGATGATATTCTTTGCAATGCCCTTTGCCTCTAAATTCAGCACAAGAAATAAATGTTTTCATATATGATTTTTTTGATGTCAGATACAGAGGTAATTTTATAGTTAACTGTAAATTTTGTGAAGTTATTTCAACTTAATGGGTGTTATCAGGCATTTCAAAGAGAAACCTCTTGTTAAAGGTCATGATGAAAAATCAGATATTATTGAATCAAGTTTTCCCTAGGCCACTGAAATAGTATAAGCATGTGTTAATCACACAAGTTCATCATACTTCTTCCCTCTGGAGTTCTCAAAAGAATGGTACAGGAAAATACCAAACTCCAGCTAAAATACTCATGGAATAAAATGCTGAAAATGAAACTTTCATTCTAACTTTGGCTGATGAGTTCAAAAAAACATCTTTTTACTTTACCTCTATTCAAACACTTAAAATTAAGCATTAATTGAAAGTGTGCTGTAAAATATGTACCAGTTCATCAAGTTCTGTCACTTGATCTCTTGAAATTCCATTATCTGTCGATTTGCTGGAGTGGACACCAGTAATGTGTCCATTTGTCCCTGTCCCATGCCAGTGTAGCCCAATGGCATTTAGTTGCTCCAGGAATACGAAGATCCTCAAAACGTTAGTTCGGGGTCTTGACTAAGAAGTCTGACCATCTTATAGGTGGGTGGCCACGTGATCTTTGAGATCCCATGGGATCCAGTTGGTATTGGCTCTAGTGCAGTGGCCATCTCCAAGTCTCTGATCAAGTCCCGCATCTACAAATTAATGAAATATTGGAAGGAAATTATATCTGAAACTAGAGCTATTGTAGAATAGATAATAACCCGATGTGGAAGTCATAATCGTGGCTCTCATAAATATGAACTTCCTTAAAAATAGTGTCTTTGAGGATGATAGAGATGAAGTCTTTAGTGTGGAAGATAGTTATATATGAAAAAAAATCTTTAAAAGTGGGAAAAGTCATAGAAAACAAGTACACAACTTTACCATGCAATAGTGTCACATAAGGAATCAGAAAAGCAGAAGAAAAACTAGTAGTTCTAGAAATCCACAAGAAACTAGAGAATAGCATGTAATATGTTCTCTAACCCTGTTGGAGCCCACCCTGTTGAGATATCAAGTTCAATTTATGTCATTTAGGCCACATAAATTGAGATATTTTGTTATGAGAGAACTAGCAAACTATTGTAGTATTCACCCAAAATGTAAATTAACATGGGTCTATTAATAGAAAATATTCTCCAGAATATAATATTTCATTGTGGATTATATTTGCCATTAAAATGATGATGATTAATTTAATAACTTCCAGATAATGGTCAATTAGTTTAACAGTGTCCAAATTATGGATGGATTTCATGATAGACATTCTAACGCATTTGTTGTTGTTTTTGTTTGTTTGTTTTTCTTTTGGGGTCACAACCACCGATCTTCAGGGGTTACTCCTGGCTCTTCGCTCAGGAATTATTTGAGGCAGAGCTCAGGTAATTCCTGAGCATAGAAACCATATCGTATGCTGAGGATGCAGCAGCAATGGCCTCGTGCAAGGTAGAAGCTGTGCTATGGCTCTGGTCCCTCTAATACATTTGTAAGCCTGACTATGAAACAGTTTTGCCTTAATGATTTGAGTCGTTTAATTTTTCATTGTTTGCTTTGAGGCAGTGTTCAGTGCTATCTCCAAGCTCTGTGTGCAGGGGTCATTTCTGGTTAATCTCAGACAATATGTGTAGTGTTAGCTATCAAAATAGCGTTGGCCATGTGTAATGCAAATATCTTAACCCCTGAACTTTATCTCCAGGCCCCTACTTTTGTGATTTGAACATACATTGCATAGAACTATTTTTTTCCTTCTGAACTTTTAAATTGTTTATAATATTTATTTAATATTAAATTGTTTAATATTTATTTTAAAACATGCTGCTCTTACACACTAAAACCTTGGGTATTTTCAATATAGGCATAATAAAAATAAAAACAAAGAAGCCCGTTTACGTGATTTGCTTGTGGCATAAGAGAATCAAAAGTAAATGAATCATGCAAAAAGTAATAAAAAATCTTGTTGCCCTGAAGTTAAACTGTGTTCAGCTAATATGTCATATGGAATAGTTTAAAATAGATTTCTCTCTTTGAAAAAGTGATTTCATTAATCTGTCATCATATGATAAGTCATTTATGCTCAGAAATTGAACATATATTATATTTTGTGAATTAGGTAATTAAATTTTGTGAAAATAAGGCTATACCTTCAGAAATAATAAAATTCTATTTAATATAAAATATTTATAATACTTGTATAATGAAATATCCTCTACTGTTATTAAAATTTATATCTTATTTCTTTAATTTTTTCTTTTTCAGAAAGCAACTTTTTACAATTAACATATTTAAATTTGTCTTTATTCTCTAAGTGGATAGTTATAAACAATTTAAGATGATTAACTATTATTATTCATAATTTTTGTTGTCTTATAATCAAATATTTTCCATGTTCCTCAGTATGAATAGAATCTAGGGTTTATGCATATAATATAAATTTTTTGTTGCATTATAACTCACATGTCATTGCTGTGTTCTAAAAAGAAAACAGCTTTGCAATGACATTAGCTTTACATAGCTTCCAAAATTTTCAAATACCTTTAATTCTTTGGTCTTTAAATATTCATGTTCTACATCTTCCTTTAAGTTTTGAAATCCACTTCCACTTCAAGAAAAAAAAACAATGATATAATGCAATATTCAGATATTAGGAAGTTTATTTTATGCTCTCACCCAACAATATTGTCTCACTGCAGATGATAGTTCAGAAGTTAAACAACTTGCTTTGCATAAGGATGTCCCTGGTTTGATCCCTGAAACTTTACATGATTCACATGCCCTATCTGGAGTGGTCTGAGCACAAAGCCACGGTCTTAGCACTGCAAGATTTGGACCCAAGGTAAAACAGAAACAGTGTCTTAAATATCAATATGGTATTCAATTTTCAATGAGATAAAATAATGTTTCCATTTATAAAATAATTATCCCAAATAAAATTAGTATAATATTGCTACCAATGCCTAACTGTCTTTTTTTTTTTTTGCTTTTTTGGTCACACCAGCGATGCTCAGGGTTACTCTGGCCTGCCTCAGGAATTACTCCTGGCGGTGCTCGGGGACCATATGGGATGCGGGGATCGAACCCGGCCGGCCAGCCGGCCGTTGCCAGGCACGCCCTCCGCTGGTATCGCTCCGCCCTGTCTTTATTTCGGAGAAATATGTTTTCTTCTGACTCACAGACATGGGGCAGAGCTGCTACTTGTTTCCCTGTGCCCAGCCACTCACGAGGTGCCCAGGAGGGATGGCGGGTTCTAGCCCTGGCCCCCCCCACCCCAGCAGAGCCTTGTAACAAGCCAGAGAGACCCCCCCATTCCATGAGGGCCTCCATTTTTCACATCCGGACATCTCTCTTGTCACAACTCCACCAAGCAGACCAGCCTATCACAGCCCAGTTCGGTGTGCGGTTCATCAATAGATGCTGGACTTAGAGATGACTACAAGAGTATGCTACCTGCACGGCAGAGCCTGGCAAGATACACATGTTGTATTTGATATGCCAAATACCAGTAACAATTATAGACCTCATTCTGGAATGTATTGAGGCTCTTTATGTTCCTGGAGCAAGCAGATGCCCTTGGGCTCCACTAGCATGAGACAGGACATATGGAGATTTTACTGGGGCCCGCTCGAGCAAATCGATGATGAATGGGAAGACAGTGACAGTAACAGTGATGTTTTCTTCCAGCAGCAACAATGGTCATATAATGTTTATGTTTTACAAGCATTCTGTCATAAATTTATACAAAGACTGATTAATTTATAAAAATATGTATTTTTATATTTTACTATATAGTGGAGAGCACCGAATCTAACCCCTCGAGGTGTTGCAGGTGTGGTTGCAGTGCCTGGATGCGTCGACAGGTGGCAGACAGGAGACAGGTTTGTCTGCCCCCAGGGCTCTGCCCAATGGGCCCCTGGATAGTTGATGGTCAGACATAGAAAAATACTGGGCCCCCTGAGATGAACCTAGAGCCATGGGAGAGCCTGGCAAGCTACCTGTGGTGTACTCAATATGCCAAAACCAGTAACAATAATGGTCCTCATTCCCAATGAATGGAGATGTTATTGGTGCCTGCTCAAGCAAATCGTTGAACAATGGGAAGACAAGTAAAGTGATACAAGCGATACTGTATAGGAGCTATAGTAACATATATTTTAAATTTGTTCTAATTTATTTTGCTTTTCTTTTATTTTACATCTACATTTCTTTAGACAGTCCAGTATTGCTTCATGAAAAACTAATACATTTACATCTAAAGCTATAATAATGCATGGTCGGTATTACCACATTGTGTCTTCCCTTTCAAGATTTGATGAACACTTATGTTTCTGCAAGAATTAACTATCATGCATAATACTGTAGTGAATATTCTCTCAGAACACAGCTTTTTTCATGATTGTGCTTCAGTTTTATGGAGAGTATTCCAAGAGTGGGGTTGTGAACTTAAATAATGAGAAATACTTTCCAAAATGTTGCTATCATTTAATGTTCTTAGAATTAATGCCTGAACATATTCTACTCCATTGTCTAATAAATGCATTTATTATATTAATTTTATTTTATTGTTAATATAGTATAACATCACATAATTTTAATATGATATTCCTGCATAACAAAACTTTTTCAAAAGTAAATATCTCGGCCAGAGTGATAGTACAATGGTATAGTGGGTATGGCATTTATCTTGCAGGAGGCTGACCCTAGGTTCTATCTCAAGCATCCCATTATGGTCCCCTGAGCACTGCTGGGACTAATTCCTGCATGCAGATCCAGGAGTAACCCTAAGCATTGCCTGTGTGACACAAAAAAATAACTAAATAAATAACTATATATCTAATATAATTGAAATATTCCTGTATATACATTTCTCAACCTATTTTTTCTTTACTTTGAAAATATGCTTGAGTTTTACTTTATCTAGGCCACAAACTTTATGTGCACCTCTAATTCTTTCCACCATCTATTGTCAATTGCATTCTAAACATTTGCTTTTAATACCCAGTATTCATTTGTTTAGATAATTTTGTCTTTCATTACTGTCAGGGAGCTGCTGGGGTCCCCAACAGTATAAGGACAGGAGTCCTCTTCTACCTCCGAGGCCACTTGGGGAATGGACAAAATCTCATGAGTCCAGAGCAGTTCCAAAAAGGTTTTTAATAGTACAAACGCTCTACCACTGAAATCCAATATAATGAAAGAACTCTAGCTCTGGTCAGAACTTAGACCATACAAGAAAGCCCAAGTTCTCACCAAAGTGGATCCTACCAGAAAGGAGTTCCACTAAAGAGAGTCTACCAGAGAGGAGACCTACCCCAAAAAGGGGTGTGCCTCTATTCAGTCCCATATACACACAAAAGTAATCCTAACTGTTGACAGGATGCTTCCTATCAACAAAGAACCCTAAACAGCTTCTAGATAGTAGAAGAATGTAGAAGGGTGGTGCCACATCCTATAATAGGTATGGGCAAAGGATTACCTAAAGAGTAATCCCTTTTTCCAAAATTATCTCTTATGTAAAACATTGGAGAGAGAGGGGGCTGGTATAAGATAATACATCTTAATTTCATGGGCTTCATGTAATCTAGATGGTACCCACAAGTTTCCTCTTATTTATTATCTGCACCAGGGTGATTCTGAGTATCTTGTTTTCTGTATACTAAAAAGGGTCACACTCACCTTCATGAGGGCAAACTAATATGATCCTTCCTATAATGTTAAACGAATAGTCTCAATGTAGACAGGGTGGTAGTCTCCTGGTAAATTCTAACTGTCCCACGCTGGGTGCAGTGGGTATAAGGAGGAGCTGTGCTCAATCTAGATAACATAGAAGTCTTCATAAATGTATAATAATAAGTCAGAAGTTATTCAGAGTCAAGGTGACTTCCGTAGTTGCCACACCCTCCAACAGTATGTACATAGAAGAGAGATCCCTCAACATGAATCCTGGCTTAGGAACATGCAAGTAGATTAAGCTCTGAGTAGATAAAATAGCAAAGCTCCCCAAGCTAGCTAAGCCTGTCATTCAACACATTACCATTTTAGAAATATGCTATTAAACTCCTGGTGTAGTTCATAATTGAGAAGACATTTATTTCAAAAACATAGATGTTCCTTTTCCAAGTTTCTTGATACATATGACTCAACATACTATCTCAGCAGTTCAAAAATATTTTATACTTGCTCCTTATGATACTTTTTTGTGTTTTTTTAAATAAACTATTTCTTAGTAGTTTTAAGTATAATTTTGAGATTTTTCCTTATTGTATTACTTTGGTGAACTATCTACACAGTAAGGGTTATCTTTAAATAGCTAAGTTCTGCTATATTTATTTTTGTTAAATCAATTTTGCATTAATTTTTATAGATTGAATCATTTCTATTGTGTCTCACTTTAATCTATCTCTAAATTTTAATAAGGTCCCAAACTATTTTCTATTTAGTTGTCTAATGAGAGATTAAACATTGTGACTGGACAGATAGTACAGGTGATAAGGAGCTAGCCTTAGATGCAGCAGAAACAGGTTTGATACCCAGAACTATATATAGTTCCCTTGGCACAAAGCCAGAAGTAAGCCCTGAGCACTGCTCACTGTGGGCCCCAAATCAAAAATATATTTACATATATGCATATGAAATTTATGCATATATTTATAAAATATATATTAATATATATCATCTTAAGAGACTAATCAAAATAAAAGATCCTAAGTTCAAACTATGAAGACCCTCAAAGATAAAATCAAGCCAAACCAAACAAAACCAAGGAGGTGTCTCACACACACACACACACACACACACACACAAAACCAGAATGTTGCATATTTTCAACAGCATACAGAGGATTTTTTAAGATAAACTAGAAAGTCTCTAAGAAAATGTCAGTTACTTCAAATGATAAAAATGCAATATAAATAAACATTTAGGGAAAGAATAAGTGATGGTATTTTTAGTTCCATATTACAAAGAGTTAAGAGTGAGTAAAAAGGTTTGTGTGCCCTTCTTGAAAAATATATAATCACTTTATCACTTGACATTCCATTATTCATTGATTTGCTCGAGTGGGCAAATCAACTTTTTATTTGTCCCTGTTGCATGACAGTGTAGCCCAATGGCATCTGCTTGCTCCAGGAATATGAAGAGCCTCAAACTGTTTGTTCAGGGTCTTGACGAAGTAGTCTATCTTGTAGGTGGGTGGTCAGGTGATCTTTTGACATTCCATGGTATTCAGTTGATAATGGCTCTAGTACAGAGGTCGTCTCCAAGTCATTACATATCGACTATAATTAGATGTCGACTACCTAAAAATATAATAGGTAATGTATAAAGTAGCTTCTTATTTCATGCCAAAGCAATCTACTCAGGGTGTTTGATCTGCAAGCACCTCAGCTGGGTTCAATCACCCATACCCCATAAAGTGAGCCGAGCCAGCCATGAATTATCCTTGAGCACAGAGCTTATAGTTGCTGACCTAAAGATGGTGTTTGAGGCCTGAAAGAGAGAGAAATCGATAGGGTGGTCGCCTCTCATGCAGTCTCTCCAGGTTCAATCCCAGAGTCCCATACGGTTCCCCCAAAACTCCCAGGAATGATTCCTGATTGCAGAACCAGGATTAACCCCTGAGCATCAGCACGTGTAATCTAAAAACAAAACAAAACAAAACAAAACATAAAAATGATGGTGTTTAACTATTTTAATTTTTCTCTGATCACTAATAAAGCTTCCTCCAAAAACAAAAGAAACCAGAGGGGCTCATAGACCAACCTTTCAAACTGTGGCCCCAGAGCATAAGGAGGAGAAGGTTAGGAACAGAAAAAATCGTGGAGGGGGCAGGGTGGTTGGGGGTAGAGAAGAGACAGACAGGAAACAATGGTATTGGGGAGAGGGGTCACAGGGAATGAATAATTCCATGGAGTGGAGAAGTATGATAGTAGATAAATATCCAAACTAGAGAATCAACAACACTTAAATATTGGACCTTTCTATTTACCATTAGATTAATTACTGGCTATACTTTATATGCTACTTCACTGAAAATCTTTGCAGAGATTTTCATTTCATACTGCCACTGTGATAAATTAAACAGCTAGCCTAAGGAAGTGATTACTACTTCTTGGCTTTTCTTGAACTGGTCATGACTGCTCCTGTGATTAGGAAATAATTGTTTGATTTATTTACTTATCTACACAGCTTATGGGAAATGCTGTGCATTTTGCCATAACATTTTTCTTAATTCATTCAAGTGAAAATGTGGAATATAGTATAATTAAATAATTTTTCAATGGATAGTAATGGTAACAATAATTATTACAGGTCATTTGTCTTCTACAATGTAAAATAAATCTGCAGGTTAGGAGAATTAAAGTTTATCATTACTATTTTAATGACTAATTCAATTACTTTATTTTTTGTTTATGCATTCATATGGATATCATGTAATAATGAAAAAGGTTCTATAATTGAGGTTTGCAGAGTGTGTTCATGAGAGGAATGTTTAATGGAGCAAATATTTCTATGTTTATATTCAGCATATTTGCATATGAAGAAAATATATGATCCATAAAACACAATGGACTGGTAAATAAAGATTATTAAAATATATGACAGATAAATTACTATGATTTTCAGCCTTTTAATTATATATTATTGTGATAAATATATTTGAACTGAGAATCAACAATTAGTTTTTATTAGATTTAACTATTAATTGATTTTATTATAAACCCACAGTGCTAGCTCAGGTAATCCAACTTAAAATAGGATTTTTTATTATTTTCTATATTATTATAGTAAATAATATATATTATATATATTATTTACTATATTTTAATAAATAATTACATTTATTTTAATTAGTTTTATGAGTATATAAAATAATTTTTATATTAATGATGCATTTTCTTAAGAAATTCCATCATTTATTTTGTATGGACTTTCTGAATAGTGAAGGTGACATCCTTCAGGACTCTTATGCCACCAAGCTGCACTCAGTTTTGTCTGAAGACACTAGACATTCAATGACATTTAGTGACCATATGGTGCCAGGAACACAAATGGGGCCTCACAAATTCTAGATGTGTGCTCTACTACTTGAATTACAATCGTGGCCTTCTTAAAATTACTTTTTATTGTAAATTGTTTTATTTACTTCATTGCAAAGAAAAAACTATAATTTTGAAAAGTAGAAACCTATGCAGTTCTAAATTATAAAAATCATTATACTATAAGTACCAATAAGCATCCTAAGATTAACTACAATGTTTTCACCTGCAACTGTTTCATACTTCTCATGATTCTTCTCAGTTTTGTTTTTTTTTTGTTTGGGGCCATGTGCTCAGGGTTTTCTCTTGGCTGTGCACTTGGGAATTTTTTTGATATGTTCAGGGGACCATATGAAATGCTGAGGGGTCTAACCCAGGCGGCCACACTGCAATGTATTGAGTTATTATATGAATTAGTTTTCTGTGTGTGATTAACTGCATAAGTGCTGTGCTAGTTTTGAATGTTTCAGTGATAAAATGCAATGACTACTGTGCCTATATTCACACTTGTTTTTAATTATCTGCAAATAGTTATAAGAAATAAGAAAGTCAATATAAAATATATAAATGATCAACACCAATATCGATTGAAATTTACATTTGAGGTTTTACAATTGGCAGTTGACAACGTTTAAAATATTGATGACACTAATTGATCACGTTATTCATTGATTTAGTTTTCGAGCAGTTGGAACTAATACACTGCTGGCAGAAATGTAAATGGGTACAAGATTGTTGGAATGCATTTTATATAATTCTGTGAGAAAATATTGACATTCTTAGCATCTCTTAATTATATTTATTTCTCACTGGATAAACTTTCACAGGGACAATGCCCCAACAATGTATGTTATCATTAGAATTGAAGCAAGGTCTACAGAGATGATCCGGTTTACGCGACATGATGCTGTGATATTTTGAATCACTTGATCACTTGATCACTTGAATCCCATTATTCATCGATTTGCTCGAGCGGGCGCCAGTAACATTTCCATTGGGCCCTATCACGTGCCAATGTAGCCCAATGGCATCTGGTTGATTCAGGAATATGAAGAGCCTCAAACCGTTCCTTCAGGGTCTTAACAAGGAAGTCTGACCATCTTGTAGGTGGGCGGCCACGTGATCTTTTGACATCCCGTGGGATCCAGTCGGTAACGGCTCTAGTCCAGCGGTTGTCTCCAAATCGCATTACATGTCCAGCCCATCTGATTTTCGATGCCTTGGCAAATGAGACAGCGTCCCTGATTCTGGAATAGCGACGGAGGTCAGAACTCCGGATTCCTTCACTCACTTGAGTGAGACGTGATATTCCAAGCATAGCTCTTTCGATGCCTCTCTGGGAGACCCAGATAGCATTCTCATCCTTCTTTCAGTAGGGCCCAGGTCTCTGAGGCATATGTTACTGCAGGGAGAACGGTGGAGTCGAAGAGATGTGCCCGGAGCCGGAGGTTCTTTGTCCTTTTTAGCTATTTCTTCAATGCCTTTGAAGGTATTCCATGCTGCTCTCTTCCTCCTGCGCAGCTCAGGTTTTAGGTCGTTCATCATGTTGACTTCTCGACCTAGGTACACATAACTGCTGCATTCAGAGATGTTTGTTCCATTGAGAGTGAATGGGGCCTCAGGAACTAGTTCATTTTTCATGAACATAGTTTTCTTCAGATTCAGCTGTAGACCTACCTTTCCACATTCTCGGTTAAAGTCAGCCAGCATTTGTGCCGCTTGGCTAATGTTTGGTGTTATTAGAACGATGTCATCAGCGAAGCAGAGGTGGTGTAGTTGCCGACCATCTATCTTCACTCCCATTCCTTCCCATTCTAATTGTCTCATGATGTTCTTGAGGGTGGCACTGAAGAGTTTTGGTGAGATGGTATCACCCCTGTCGAACCCCTCTTTTGACATCAATGATCACTTCTTTGTAGAATGGTGAGATCCTGGTGGTGAATCCATAATACAGCTCACGAAGGATCTTGATGTATTGGGTTTGAACACCCTGTTTGACTAGGGCTTCGATGACTGCTTCAGTCTCCACAGAATCAAAGGCTTTCTGTAAATCAATGAACGTGAGACAGAGCGGCATCTTGTACTCCCTACAAACCTCAATGAGCTTGGTTACTGTGTGGATATGGTCGATTGTGCTGAATCCTTTCCGAAACCTGCTTGCTCGCATGGTTGTCCTTCATCTAGTGTTCTGCTAATCCTGTTCAGGATGACTCGTGTAAACAGCTTGTAGATGACAGACAACAGGCAGATGGGGCGGATAGTTGCCGATGTCGTGAATGTCTCCCTTCTTGAACAGTAGAACTGTCCTGCTGGTTTTCCATTGGGAGGGCACCTTGCATTGGACAGGTAGCGTGTGAAGAGCCGAGCTAGTGTATTGATGAGTACGGCGGCGATTCTTCAGGTGTTCGGGTCTGACTTTGTCTGGGCCTGGTTCTGTTCCCTTCTTTACGGACCAGATGGCATGTTGGATTTCAGAAGGGAGAACGTTGGGAATGACATATCCATCCTGTGGAATTTGGTATGTGGGCAGGTGGATGTGGCTATCAAAGAGATTTGAGGGGAGAAGGCCTGCGGGGCCGGCGGGGCCGGGGGGACCGGGTGAAAAAAAAAAAAAAGAGATGGTAGAAGTCCTGGATAATCTTCTCCATTGCCTTTCTGGAAGATGTGATAGATCCATCAGGGCGTCGGAGGGCAGTCATCTTGGCCTTATAGTTGGCGAAGGACAGGCGGGCAGTGCGAATGCTTTTTCCCGGCTTCTGCTGCATCTTCCAGTATTTCTGCTCTTCTGTCTTTGAGGTCTGCCTTTATCGCTTCTCTGCACTGTTTAGCAAGCTTGGACATTAGCATTTGGTCTCCTGAGGCTCGCGCCTTGCCACGTTGGCGAATGAGCTCAAGAGTTTCTGAAGACAAGCGTCCTTTTGTGTCTTTTTCTCTCTTGGCATTCTTCGCACAATCATGGAGGTGCTGAACCAGTTGGTTGTATTCTTCATCAATGTCATCATTGATGGTATCTTCCCATGTTGCTGCAATGGTGCCAAAGAGTTCCCAGTTGGTGGTCGTTCTGGGAGTTCTCTTCTTAAACTTTGCAGCTTTTTCTCCCCGTTGCAGGAAGTAGAATTTTGCAGGAAGGAGACGGTGGTCCGATCCTGTCTGGAATTTGGGGGACGAGCAGCTACATCGGTCAGACAAAACCGTCGATTGAAGATGATGTGGTCAATTTCATTGTGGAACTGTCCGCCAGGAGATTCCCATGTCCAATGTTTCGCTTCAGCCTTCTGAAACTGTGAGTTCCCATGAATAGCCTTGGTGGACATGATGAACTCAGATAGTCTCTCACCCTGTTTGTTCCATTTTAGGCCATGGGTCCCGATGTGGAGTTCTTCAGCCGATCTTCTCGGTCCTATCTTGGCATTAAAATCACTGACTATGATCTTGTAGAAGGTGTGATCTTTTTTTTATAGAACTCCTCCAATTCCATGTAGAATTTCTCAATTTCATCTTCTTTGTATGTGGATGTTGGTGCATAGACAATGAAGATAGAAATTACTGGCAGTGGGCCACATCTCCTCAAGTGTAATCGTCCTATTCGGTTTGTTAGGCATTCAAATGAATCAATGTTGACAGCCATGTTCGTGTTGACAAGGACACCAACGCCACCGGCCTCTTTTTCGTCACATGTTCCAAGGAACAGTTCTTCTCCGGTGACAAATACAGCATGATGCGACTGATGCCTCCTTGTCTCAGTCAGACCAATGATGTCGTACTTGATCTTTTTGCTGGTACCATCAGGTCCTCAATATATGCTTCCGATGCCAGTGTATGTGCATTGTAAGGTACAGACAGTCATTTTAGTCCTTCTTCGTTTTGGCAGTCTAGGACAGCCGTGAAATTTTATCAGGCACTGCTTGTTTGCCTTTCTTACTGCTGCCGTATTAAGGGCTCTTTCGGGGGTCAGGAAAATAAACAATTTTTATTACTGGATTTGGTATATTGAACACGCATCGGACAGCTTGCCAGGCTCTGCCATGCGGGCGCTATATTCTCATTACTTTGTGGGGGCTCTCTCAGAGGGGTGGGTAGAATATTTATGGTAATTTGGGAGGTAAATTGCTGGCCGCTAATGCGATGCCGCGGCAACTGGGAAAGCTGGTTTCTGCTCTGCCGGGTGTACCTGTGTTTGGAATATCTTTTTAAATTTTGGTAAGCGCTAGATAAAACAGAGTTTTAATATGGACAAAGACTATAAGCTCTCTTTTTGGGTTACACCCAGCAATAGCTAAGGGGTTCTCCAGCCCTGCACTCAGGAACTACTCCTGATGGTGCTCTGGGGACCATATGGGATACCAGGAATTGAAACTGAGTTGGTCACATGCAAGGCAAACGCCCTACCTGCTGTGCTTTCGCTCCGGCCCCAGGCTTTGTAAAAACAAAAATCCATTTTCTCTGATTTTTAACCTCTTACACTGCAACACTTTCTCCTATGTCAACCAACATCATTTTCAACACTGAAGACTGATATTCCTTTTTCTATACCTTCTATGGCTGATTACATAATCTGCAGAATAACACAGAAACTTAACAGTGATCAAAGAGAGAGATTTTTAAGGCATTCGAAAACCATAATATGTTGTTACAATTATGTATCTGTCCACTTTTGATCCTGTAAAATCAAGATCAAACTACAGTAAGCTGTAGCCTGTAAGTGATTCTCTGTTGGGTTCTCTGATATTGGGGTTTTCATGAGGGTTATGATCTCCTACAACTACTAGCATTTAATGTTTTTGCCTGATAATACTAATTAATACTAATTAGGGATTGTAAATACTAACACAGAGGTGAAATAACTGAGCTTTGTGCCAAGGAAAGTCTGACTTCAAGACGTGAATCATGTGTCAACATAAACATATCAATTTCAACAAAAGTTCTCGTTGGGTGGAGAGTTTTCAATAGAAGACATTATGAACAAACATTACAGCAGAGGTTATAAGAAAACTTGGTCCTTTCCTTCTAATCTGCTGTGAATCTAAAATTGCTCTCAAGTACTTAGGGAAAAAACACCTGAATATGTTGCATGTCTATTTCAGACATCTGAAGTGCACTTTCCCAGGTCAAATAAGGATCAGACATGGTGGCTTTGCAGTGAAGGAACTCTATGTGAAATTACACTTCCTTTCTTTTGCAACTCTCGAAGTCAGACTTTCCCTTGGCACAAAGCTCAGTTATTTCACCTCTGTGTTAGTATTTACAATCCCTAATTAGTATTAATTAGATTTAGCAGGCAAAAACATTAAGTGCTAGTTGTAGGAGATCATATCCCTATGAAAACCCCAATATCAGAGAACCCCCTGCTCGCTGGTTTTGTGAAATATCCCTATCTCTGCTCTTAATGCAGCCCAGTGAATTTTGATGTACTTACTAACTTCTAGATGTCTCTCAGCTTAAACAGTAACTCACTTGGTTAAGGGTGATTAAGGGTGGTCGAATATTGTTTTGAATAAATGCCAAACTGTATGCTCACGTGTGGCTCTCCAGGCAGTCCTGAAACTTGAATAGTCTGTGCTTTTTGTTTGTCTTGTAATATGTTTGTCTCATTTTCTCTGACCGACCACTATGGAGGGAAGCTTAAGGTGTTAATATGATTGATTCTAGACAGTAATATAAATAAGATTTTATAATCTGTTATAGACTATAAACAAATGAACCCAATTATTTTTGTTTATAGTTCTCAGATTATGCATTTGCATAAAACTGTCCTGCATAGAAAGAAATGCCTTTGAGGTCAAATGTTTAAAAATTTACTTTTTTTGTGACAATGAATATGTGATTTTCTTAATAATGGCATGTCTTTTACATTTTGTAGTATATTACGATGATTAAAAGGCAGATTTGAAATTGATTTTTGATATATTTTCTAGTGTTTTAGCTGCTTATAAATATGAGAATATTTATTACTAGAAGGCATTCTCTATATTGACTATTGCAAGTTCCATGCTATAAATTATTCAAGAGAAAACTACACTGTATACTTATATATTAATAGCATTAACCCTAAAATATATTTTATTAATTATATCTATTGATTTATGTACATAAAGAAGAAAAATGTGTAAAAAAAATAAAAGAAAGCATAAATAGAGATATAAAAGAGGTTAGTGACAATGTGTAATAGAGAAAGAGGTTCCATCATTTGAAAAACTAAAGACAAATATACAAAATAAGTAACTTATTGAGCTGTTTTGTATTTGGAAGAAAAGAAATTGATTCAGTTGCTAAATGAATTAGTTGATAACAAAGAGTGATACATATGCAATTCTTGAGGGGGTAGAATAAATTATTAGTCATTGCCAATAACTCTTTTACCGTTGTAATACTGGGAACTGTTTTTAATTTGTGTTATCTTTCTACTTTCTTCCTATAAAATTCCTCCAACTTCTAATCCCTCTAGAGACATTTTAGTAGTCTACCTAATACTAAACACTGAACTAAACTGAACATCAGTATTCTAACTAATAGTAATACTGAACTAATACTGAACAGTCTAAAAATACGATAGTTTAATTTTAATTGGACATTTAATTGGTCCACATTTTCTGCTGTTTTTAAAAATGTATTTAAAAATTATATTTTATAAACACCAGTGCTCATTTTTGAAGATTCTTTATAAACTAAATGTGGCATGGCTTATTTCCTTAGTAATTGTTATTTTCTTTTCCACTATTAGGAGCATAACTTTAGTTTGTGACCTCAAAAATTTTCTACATTGTATTTTTTATTCATTTTACTTCAAATTTTGAAGTTGAGGAATCTACTCTTCACAGCATCTTTGTGAAATATGCTATGCCTATAGCAGACCAAGTTTCAGAAACCTTTAGAGGGTCCATAAATTTTGTCAGTCAAAGATTTACTTTTCAATGAGTCCTTTGCAATATTTTATTTTGTCCATGTTCCAATTTTCTAGTCTATTAACATTGCAGAAATACTAAACAAATAACACTTTTTAAAAACATGTTTTGCCTGATAGTGCATTGTAGTCTCAGCTTATTCCTATAAGCTGACTTTTCTGTCACTTGAATTGACAGACATTTGTCCCTACATCAGTCAGTCTTTGATAGAGAGAATTTGGATTTTTTTTGGTCATTTTTTTTTGCCTCTTTGAAAAGGGGGTAATGTACAGTGAAGCTGTTGAGCGTGTGTGCTCCAGCTCAGCAGAAGTACCTAAACGGAAAGATAGGGACCCACCAGTGGTATTTGTGGTGCTAAGCTGTACCAGGAATTAAACTCAAGATTTGGCTGGGTCTTTGCTCTATGAGCTACTTCAACAATCTGAGATACTGTTCTTAATTCAGTTCACCAATTTTGGGTAATTTAATTCAAATACATCAAAAGTATTCTAAATCCTATATACTTTTGTTTATATTTTTCTGGATGTTTATAGAGTTTATATTTTTCTTTTGCTCTCTTTATGGTTAGATGATGCACAGTATAAAATTTGATATTCTATTTCATTATTTTTCTGTTGTATAGCATATTTAAAAAATTTTTTATGCTTTGCTTTGTTCCTGTTCCATTATAATTATGAGACTTAAATTATACATATTGCATCCTGCATTCTGTAGTCCATTACATGTGAATACAAATTAAATTTAAACATACTGAATACCTTACAATTTTATGATTTCTGACCCATCTTTAATTTTTGATATTATGCTTCGCTTACTCTAATATTCTCTCTCAATAATTGTTTATAGTAATAACGTTTTTCTTTTTTATCTTTTGATAACTTTCTTTTTTAATTTTTTTTTTATTAAACCACCGTGAAACATACAATTACAAAGGTGTTCACAATTGGTTCTTGGTAATACAGTATTTCCAGCACCCATCCCTCCACCAGTGCCCCATTTCCACCACCAATGTACCCCACCCCTCCCACCCCAGGCTGCCTCAACAGCAGGTAGCCCAGTTTCCTCTCTATTCTCTCTCTGTCTCTCTCTGTCTCTGCATCTCTCTCCCTCTTATTTTACACATTGTGGCTAGCCCTGCAGATATTTGGAGTTTAAAACTTAAGTCTCTTTGTGTATATTCAATGGTGAGTTTTAATCTGCCATTACCATTTCGACACATTTAGTAAAAACACTGGTATCTATATCCTATTAATGAATGCAGTCATTCTATATCTGTCCTTTTCCTTCTGACTAATTTCACTCAGCATGATAGTCTCCATGTCCATCCATTTGCAGGTAAATTTCATAATTTCGTCTTTTCTGACAGCTGCATAGTATTCCATAGTGTAGATGAACCACAGTTTCTTTAGCCAGTCCTCTGTTCTAGGGCATTTAGGTTGTTTCCAGATTCTAGCTATAGCGAATAGCGCAGAGATGAGTAAAGAAGTACAGTTAGTGTTTCTGCTATGTGTTTTGGGGTCTCTCTGGTATATTCCCAGAAGTGCTATTGCTGGATCAAATGGGAGCTCAATGTCTAGTTTTCAGAGGAATGCCCATATTGTTTTCCGAAAGGGCTGGACCAGCCGGCACTCCCACCAACAGTGGAAGAGAGTCCCTTTTTTCCCCACGTCCACGCCAGCACTGGTTGTTCTTGCTGTTTTGGATGTGTGCCAGTCTCTGTGGTGTGAGATGGCATACCTCATTGTTGTTTTGATTTGCATCTCCCTGATGATTAAAGATGAAGAGCACTTTTTCACATGCCTTTTGGCCATTCAAATTTCTTCTTTTTTTGGAAGCTTCTGTTCATTTCTTCTCCCCATTTTTTATGGGGTTGGCTGTTTTTTTCTTGTGGAGTGCTACCAGTGCCTGATATATCCTGGATATTAACCCCTTGTCAGATGGGTATTGGTGAATATCCTTTCCCACTCTGTGGATTGTCTTTGTATCTTGGTCACCATTTCTTTTGAGGTGCAGAAGCTTTTAATTTTATATGATCCCATTTGTTTATCTTTGCTTCCTTTTGATTGGTCAGTGGTGTGTCAGCTTTAAAGATACTTTTAGTTTCAATGTCATAGAGTGTTTCTCCTATGTTTTCTTCTATGTACCTTATAGATTCATGTCTGATATTGAGATCTATAATCCATTTTGATCTGACTTTTGTGCATGGCGTTAGAAGGAGGTCCAAGTTCATTTTTACACGTAGCTGCCCAGTTTTCCCAGCACCATTTGTTGAAGAGGCTTTCTTTGCTCCACTTAATATTTTTTGCTCCTTTATCGAAGATTAAGTGTTTGTATATTTGAGAGTGTGTTTCAGGATATTCAGTTCTATTCCATAGTTCTATGGGTCTGTCTCTATACCAATACCACACTGTCTTAATTACAACTGCTCTGTAGTAGAGCTTGAGGTTGGGGAAAGTGATACCTCCCATCTTCTTTTTCCCAGGGGATTGCTTTAGCTATCCGTGGGAGTTTATTATTCCATACAAATTTCAGGAGTGTTTGTTCAATTTCTTTGAAGAACATCATGGGTATCTTTATAGGGACCGCATTGAATCTGTATAAAGTTCTAGGGAGTATTACCCTTTTGATAATGTTAATCCTTCCAATCCATGAGCAGGGAATGTGTCTTCATCTCCTCAGGTCTTGTTTTATTTCCTGAAGTAACGTTTTGTAGTTTTCTTTGTAGAGATCCTTTACATTCTTTGTCAAACTGATTCCTAGGTATTTGATTTTCTGCAGTGCAATTGTGAATGGGATAGTTTCTTTAATGTCCCTTTCTTCTCTTTCGCTGTTTGCATATAGGAAGGCCATTGACTTTTGGGTATTGATTTTGAACCCTGCCACTCTACTATAGGAATGTATTATTTCTAGGAGCCTCTTGGTAGAGAGTTTCAGGTTGATAAGTTTCAGATTGTAAAATGAGAAAAGCCCTGCTTTATTATTTGCATTAAGTATTATCTATATAATATATTATATAGATAATATATAATATAAACTTTATCATTCATTTTTTGCTAGTTTTAATTTTTATGAGATATGGTATCTGGAGGTGCTCAGGACTTCCTTCTGTCTCTGTACTGAGGGATCATGCCTGGCATTTTGTGAGCAACTGTTGGATGACAGGTTTAGCTAGTCTGGGACATTTGCTGTTCTACCCTTTCACAGCTTAATCTACTTACATGTTCTTAAGCCAAGGTTCATTCTAATGATGTCTCTCTTCTATGTAAACACTGCTAGAGGGTGTGGCAGTTACAGAAGTCATCTTGACTCTAAATAACTTCTGATTTATACATCTACTAAGACTTCTATGTTTTCTAGATTGGGCTCAGCTCCTCTTCATACCCACTGCACCCAGCGTGGGACAGTTAGAATTTACCAGAGATAATCTCAGAAGAAGGGATTAGTCCTTGGTGTAATCCTTTGTTTATACATGTAATAGGGTGTGGCACCACCCTTCTACACTATGTTTAGGGTTCTTTGTTGCCAGGACCCTCCCTGTCACAGATAGGATTATTTTGGTGTATATAAAAGGGGACTGACTTGAGGCCCCCTGCCCCTTTTTTTTCCTCCTCCTTCTTTTGGGTAGGACTCCTCTCGGGTGAGATCCTCTCTCTTTGGTGGAGACTTGGGCTCTCTTGTACGGTCTAAAATCTAACAAGAGTAAGAGTACTTTCATTACATTGGATTGTGGTGTTAGAGCTTTTGTACTATTAAAAGCCTTTTTGGAAATGCACCAGACTCGTGAGTTTCCATCTATTCCCCTTGTAGTCTTGGAAGTAGAAAAGAACTTCTGTCCGGACACTGTTGGGGACCCCAGCAGCATCCCCGACAGGCAACCACAAGCAGGACCAGGTAAACCAGATTGGCTATGTGCAATGCAAGTCCCATAGCCTCTATACTCTTTCTCTCTCTCTGGATCTATAGTTTTATTCTTATTTTATGTTTAGTTTTCTTCATCATTCTGCCAGCAACTAGTTGGTTGGTATACACTGCTTCTTATTCATCAAATGTTGTCTGTACTCCAGTTCTATATGTATCATAATTTGGGGCATAACACATTCAGCAGTGCTCAGGAATTATTATCATGGCTTTGGGACCATATCTGACTTGATGAGCTGAAGGCTACACATGTCGTTGTGCTTAGGGATAACTCTTAGAGTTGAAGGGAAATTTTGAGGTGCCAGAGATTGAACCCAAGTAGATTATGTGCAAGTTGAGTAGTTTATCCACTGCACTATCTTTCCTCTTTATGTTCTGTAGCAAGCATATGCCCTTGGGCTCTACTAGCATGAGACAGGACAAATGGAGATGTTACTGGTGCCCACTGAGCAAATAAATGATAACGGGAAGACAGTGATAGAGTGATAGTATCTTTCCAAACCTCAGTTATATATTTTCAGCCTACTCTTATCCCATAGATTCTAGTTCCTTTAACACATTTTAGCGTAAACTTATAAATTAATCTTCCTATATAACATCTTAACTAGAAGGTAGATCTTAGATTTTAGGCATTTGTTTGCTTTTTGTTATTTACTACAACATTTTTATAACCTAATACTGCACTGTAGCAGGACTCTCTAAAAGCCTCTGCATCTGCCCTGGATTGCCTCCTGCAGATTACTTTGCAGATAGGGGGGTAGTTTAAACGTGGCAGTTTATCTGACCATGTATTCTGTACTGGCTGGTATTCTCTCATGCTACCACAATCATCATGGGCATAGCTAGATCTTACCAGCATATTTGCCTGGTCACGTTGGATCTCTAAGTAATTAGACCAGAGAGAAATGCAGTTTGCCTCCAAGCAAGCAAGCATGGCTTCATGATAACTCAAAGGCAACTAAAATACAAAACTACAGTGAAGTAGACAAAACTCTTGTGAAGGCTTAGAGAAATATTTAACTGGCATTAGTATAGTCTTTGCTACAGAGACATACCATCTCAGAAACCCCCTTCTCTACCCTATAAAAGCCATTTCCAAGCAGATCTTGGCTCAAGACATTAGCATATAAAAGGGCCTAGGTGAGGTGCTGGGAGAAATCACCTGAGGGCATTTGATGCTACCTGCTTCCCATAATAGTGGGAGGTCCGAGTTGCAGGGGTATAAAACTAGGCTGCTTCCTCTCTTGTGCTCTCTCTCTCTCTCTCTCTCTCTCTCTCTCTCTCTCTCTCTCTCTCTTGGGGGCTTTCTTTTGGGATTGTACTCTTCTTGGGAGTCTTGTCTTTGTCTCCTCTTTACAGGGCCTTAATAAGTGGTGGCCGCCATCTTGGCCTATACATGGCTGGGGTTCTAGCCGGGAATCCTAAGCACAGGGTTTTCCTATTGCTGATTTGTATGCTTAAACCTGTGATAAGTAAAGCATTTTAAAACTGTATCGGATTCCTGAGTCTTCATCCATTCCCCCCGGCTTCGGAGATAGAATGGAACTCACTTACTGGCACTGTCGGGGTCCCCGGCAGCAATCCCCCAACACTGCACCTATAATTAGGTGCTAAAATAGCATTTGTTGAAATGATATTGAATTAATGGTCATTTTCATTTCTGATATGATATTTTTGTTTGCTTGCAAAAATGTTTACTTGAATTTAATCTAAAATATTCTAGCAAATCTGTTTTAGCTAGAACTGAGTATCCTGAAACTAACTCACAAATATACAACCACTTAATCTTCGATAAAGGAGCAAAAAATATTAAGTGGAGCAAAGAAAGCCTCTTCAACAAATGGTGCTGGGAAAACTGGGCAGCTACGTGTAAAAAAATGAACTTAGACCTCCTTCTAACGCCATGCACAAAAGTCAGATCAAAATGGATTCTAGATCTCGATATCAGACATGAATCTATAAGGTACATTGAAGAAAACAGGAGAAATGCTCTACGACATCGAAACTAAAAGTATCTTTAAAGACGACACACCACTGACCAAGCAAATGGAAGCAATGATAAACAAATGGGATTACATAAAATTGAAAAGCTTCTGCATCTCAAAGGGAAATGGTGACCAAGATACAAAGACAATCCACAGAGTGGGAAAGGATATTCACCCAATACCCATCTGACAAGGGGTTAATATCCAGGATATATCAGGCACTGGTAGCACTCCACAAGAAGAAAACAGCCAACCCCATCAAAAAATGGGGAGAAGAAATGAACAGAAGCTTCCAAAAGAAGAAATTGGAATGGCCAAATGGCATGTGAAAAAGTGCTCTTCATCTTTAATCATCAGGGAGATGCAAATCAAAACAACAATGAGATACCATCTCACCCCACAGAGACTGGCACACATCCAAAACAGCAAGAACAACCGGTGCTGGCGTGGATGTGGGGAAAAAGGGACTCTCATCCACTGCTGGTGGGAGTGCCGACTGGTCCAGCCCTTTTGGAAAACAATATGGGCATTCCTCCGAAAGCTAGATATTGAGCTCCCATTTGATCCAGCAATAGCATCCTGGGAATATACCCTAGAGACCGAAAAACACATAGCAGAAACACTATCTGTACTTCTTTATTCATCTCTGCGCTAGTCACTATAGCTAGAATCTGGAAACAACCTAAATGCCCGAGAACAGAGGACTGGCTAAAGAAACTGTGGTTCATCTGCACTCTGGAATACTATGCGGCTGTCAGAAAAGATGAAATTATGAAATTTACCTGCAAATGGATGGACATGGAGACTATCATGCTGAGTGAAATTAGTCAGAAGGAATAGGACAGATATAGAATGACTGCATTCATTAATAGGATATAAATAAATACCAGTGTTTTACTAAATATGGGAAATAGTAATGGCAGATTAAAACTCACCACTGAATATACACAAAGAGACTTAAGTGATAAACTCTAAATATCTGCAGGGCTAGCCACAATGTGTAAAATAAGAGGGAGAGAGATGCAGAGACAGAGAGAGAGATAGAGAGAGAAAGAGAGGAAACTGGGGTACCTGCTATTAAGGCGGCCTGGGGGGGGAGGGGAGGGGTACATTGGTGGGTGGGAGGGGCACTGGTGGAGGGATGGGTGCTGGAAGACTGTATTACCAAGAACCAATTATGAACACCTTTGTAATTGTATGTTTCACGGTGGTATAATAAAAAAAAAATTTAAAAAAAATCTGTTTTAGGGTGTATTATTTGAGAAAGTTTTTTATTTACTCTAATGTAGTGGACCATCTGGGATAACTTCAGATAAATTCTGCTTATTGATATTTTGTACATGTACAAGCAAAATGAGCTTAAGCTTCTAACTGCTATGCATATCCAATACTGCAAATGAGTCTGAAAAAACTCTTCTCATTCCAGCCTAGTAGGAAGTGTTGTTTTATTTTTCTTTCTGGGTCACTCCCAGCGATGCTCAGGGGTTCCTCCTGGCTCTGCACTCAGGAATTACTCCTGGCAGTGCTTGAGGTACCATATGGGATTCCAGGGATTGAACCCGGCCGGGTGCAAAGCAAATGCCCTACCCGCTGGACTGTCACTCGGGCCACATACTAGGAAGTGTTTTATCTCATGCTTTTGTTTGTTTATTTTGCCTGTAAGAAACACTATCACTATCATCCTCCTTGATAATCTATTTTATAGAGCAGCGGGCACCAATAATATCTCCATATGTCCTGTCTCATGCTAGCAGAGCTCAAGGGCAAATATTCGCTCCAGGAACATAAAGAGCCTCAAACCATTATATTAGGTCATGGGAATGAACCAATATAATTGTTACTGGTATTTGGCATATCAAATAAAAATGGCAGCTTGCCAGTCTTGACATGCAGGTGGCATACCCTTGTAGTCACCTCTAAATATAGCATTTATAGATGAATCGTGCGGCCACAAGGGGCCGCGCAAGATGGACTGTGATAGGCTGTTGCTGGGTGGAGTTCTGATGAGAGGGAAGTCCAGATGTGGAAAATGGTGGCCCGATGGAGTGGGGGCGGGTTATCTGGCCTGTTGTGCAGCTCTCCTGGGGTAGCGGGCCAGGGCTACACCCGCTATCCCTCCCAGGTGCCTCGTGAGCGGCTGAGCACAGGGAGAGCAAGTAGCAGCTCTGCCCCATGTCTGTAAGTCTCTGATTCAGCATACCTGGGCCAGATTGAAAAAAAAAAAAACTGCTGCAGGGTGGAACTCGATGATATGGGCTGTGGTAGGCTGTTGCTGGGTGGAGTTCTGATGAGAAAATGAACTGTGACGAGAAAATGCCTGTAAGAAAATGAAAAAATAACTTTTTCCTTTTTTTTCTTTGTCTTTTCTTTTTTTGAAAAATAACTTTTTCTTAAGTTTTATTATTTATTCTCTTCATCTCTTTGTGGCACTGTCACAAACATTCTTCACAGTTTAATCCTGCTACTAGAAGTTTTACTTTCTCTTTTTTTTCTTCTACTTTTTGGGCCATGCCCAGCGGCCATGCTCAGGGTACTCCTGGCTATGCTCAAGCGTTACTTCTGGTGGTGCTCAGGGATCCATATGGGATTTCAGGGATCAAACCTGGGGAAGTCGCATGCAAAGGCAACTGCCCTACCATCTGTATCATTGCTCTGGCCATGGAATATTTTCTATAGTCACTCATGACTATAGTACTTTATAGGTGTGTCTTGGGGTTTTCCATTAGTTTCTTAAAATCTCAAGCCAGCTTTATAATGCACCATCTTATATTGTTTCATAAATGCTCTTCCAGATATGTAATAGAAAATATTTCCAAAATTATTCAAACTTTGTAAAGTATATATCTGAATAGTAAAATAAATCAGTGGTCAAAGAGATACCACAGTGGGTAAGTTGTGTAAGGTGCTTGACTTGCACCTGGACCCTGAGCACAGAGGCAGGAGAATTCCGATGCAGGTCAGGTATGTCCCCAAAACCATAATAATATATAACATAAACGATGATAAAATACAGAAAAATTACAAAAGAACATTCTATTGTCAATATATACTCTTCCTATTTATGGTCCATCTATGTGAATGTGTTTTAAACTCGGTATCCCAGGTGCCTGGGAGGGAAGGCAGGTTTTAGCCCTGGCCTGCCACCCCAGCAGAGCCTCACAAGAACCAGAGGAACCTCCTCACCATGAGGGCCGCCATTTTCATATCTGGACTCCCCACCCAGCAGAAGAGATGATCACAAGTCCAGCTTGTCAGAGACCCACACTGAAGCAGTCTTTTTCAATCCCAGCTCAGGTATGCTGATATAGAGACTCACATACACGGGGCAGAGCTGCTACCGGTTCTCCCTGTGCCCAGCTCATCACGAGGCACCCGGGAGGGAAGGCGGGTTCTAGCCCTGGCCTGCCACCCCTAGCGGAGCCTCACAAGAAGGCAGAGGACCCCACCCCCCCCACACACACACCATGAAGAATGCCATTTTCCACATCCGGACTCCCCACTCATCAGAGAGCTCCACCTGGCAGAAGAGCTGATCACAGGCCTGGCTTGTGGGGCCACAAAGTGGCCACGTGGTTCATCAACAAATGCTCAAGATTAGAGGTGACTACAAGAGTATCCAACCCACGTGGCAGAGCCTGGCAAGCTACACGTGTCATATTTGATATGCCAAATACCAGTAACAATTATAGATTTCATTGCCATGACCTGATGGAATGGTTTGAGACTCTTTATGTTCCTGGAAGAAGCAGATGCCCTTGGGCTCTACTAGCATGTGACAGGATGAATGGAAATGTTACTGATGCCCGCTCTAGCAAATCGATGATCAATGGGAAGACAAGTGATACAAGTGATCCCAGATGTACAGCATCAATCGAAAAAGTCTCATGGTAGCCACTTCTATCATTGTTTTCATTGGAAAAAATTACACACATGCGCTATCTAAAATATGACATAACAATATAACTAATAATATGATTAGTCATGAGGAAGCAATAACTAATTTTGCAGGTGAAAGGTCAAGTTACATTTTTTAAGTTTCCCATTTATTTTTTCCTCTCCTGGAATAGTATATAAAAATTAGAAAATTCTTAAATCTGCTGATATCAACTTCTTTAGTGCTTAACTTGTGGCAAGGCTAGAGAGAGAGAGTACAGCATATAGGTGTTTACCTTGCATGTATCAGGCATAAGTTCAAACCCAGCATCCTACATGTTATCCTGAGCATCATAGATGCAATTTACCAGATTCAGGAATAAACCCTGTGTATTCCTGGCTTTGGTCCCAAAACAAACAACTAAACAAAAATCACATAAACTATTTTTTCTTTTCTACCTGATATAGACTGACATCTTTATCATCTGTGAATTTAAAAGATTTGATATGTCTGAGTAAAAAAAATAACAATACAATAATTAAAATATTAAAATAAATATAATCATAAAATAAACATAAATAATAAAATAAATGTCTTAGTCATGAAAGTCCAAGAGAAACGTCTAAGCAAAAGAAACAATATATAACTTTGTTATTTTTTCAAGAAAATATAATACTAGATCGACTTGTGTATATTTTTAAAAGTTACTAAATAAGCTTACTGAAAGCATTGAAAAATAGTATGTATATTTGAAGATTTGTGCTTTAAATAATTTTATAAATAGCTATCCTTCATTGTTACTTTTAGGGACATTTTTGTTCAATAAAAATTATGTTAACTTTGGATATGAAAATGTGTTGTGTTCCTCTTATTTTATGATATGAGAAAAATTACCAAATAGAATAATTAGGAAAGATAGTTTATTGGATATTGGAAGTATAAATTTATTGAAACTATAATCAAAATAATAATAGTCATTGAACTTAAAAATATACAATTATTGGCTCACTCCCACTTGCCTTCTCAATGTTCATTTTATTTGTTCTTGGGGTGGGGGCATCAGGTTTGACCCTGGTTTACCTGGGAGTTCTCAGAACCACTTGGAATACTACCAGAGATGGTTGGGTGTGAAGACCATAGAGATCTTAAGGTGCTTGCTAGGTATGTGACCCTAGCAACATTTGAGCACCTGAGCATTTCTGGGTGCAATATCAGACACCATATATTGTTGAGTGTGTCTCTGTTGATCCCCAATACTGAAGCAAAGATTCTGAGGTTCCTGATCACAAAAGGTCAAAGAAGCACAGTATCCTCATATCCCATCATGGTATTGCTATCATGGTTGGCTGAGTATCATCATGGTTGGCTGGAACTGCCATCATGGTTGGCTGAGTATCATCAGGAACGTCCCTCCCTAATGCGTTCAAATGAAATAAGAGAAAAATCCATTTATTTATTTCTCAGGACTGGAGAGAGCTCAAAGGATTGAGTACACACTTTCCTTGGCAGGGGTATGGATGTGATACCAGGCACGATGTGGTCCCCTGGGCATTGCTAGGAATGATTTCTAAGTAGTAATGAATAGTACAGGCAGGTATGACCCAATAATACCCTTCCCCATGCCCCCCAAATAAAAATCAGCACATAATTTTTTCATTAAAAATATTTTAGCAAAACCCAAAACCACTACTGCTAGTAAAGGCTCCCATTATATTTTGTTTGAAAGATTTAGTCTTTTACTCTAATTTTTATTTTTGAGGATAGTGGGTTTGGGCAGATTGGCCACATCAGGCATGGCTCAGAGCTTATTCCTGGCCCTGCACTCCAGGATCACTCTTGGCATGGCTTCAGAGATCCCAAGATAGTGGGGTTAGAACCCAAATGTGTGGCTTCGAGCCAAGCACCTTACCTGCTGTACTGTGAATGGTGAATCTGGGCCTCAGGGCCCAGATTCTTTTCTTGTTTAACTTTACTAAACAAATCACAAGAAAATTATCACCTTATACTTTAATTCTGTCCCTCAATGGTCTGACAGATTTATTTTAGTTGTTATCTCTTAATATGGAAAATATAGCTATCATTATAAGTGCTTCTAAGACCTAAGGAGATTATTCAAATTACATGCACTTAGAGTAAAAGAAACAATTGTTTACTGTTATAAAGAGAGAACATGAAATGAATAGATGTATGGGAGGGTGAGAAATATAGCAAGTAAAATAGCAAGAGAGTGAAGAAGGATAGGTGCATGATTATCTTAATCAACTATAACAGTTATAATAATATAAAAACTAAACACTTCTTGAAATGCATAAATGGTAAACTATCTTTTAAATCTGAATAGAACATCTGTCAGTGGTTATTTGGATTTAGAATGATTTGAGTCAGGTGTCTTAAAGTCTGTATATTTTTTATGTGACTAACATTAGAAATAAGTACTTTCGAGAATATTACAATTAAATAGATATTACCAAGAAATATCTGTATTGAAAAGAGTGTGGGTGCTGTTAACACTAATTTGCATTTTGCTTAGCTTGATTTGAGAAGTGCTATGTACTGGTTTCTCATCATCTGGGATGAGAGTAGACATCTGAAGCTATTGTCCTTTGATGCAATTCAAACATAATATGAAAACTATTAGATGCAAATGAAACTATTAATGGAAAAATAATTATTGCATAATGTAGTTAAGTATTTTAAAGTAATTTTAATATGAAAGTGAAATATAAATATATCACTCTTTTCAAAGGCTTTTTGTTAGTGCCTACTTCACCATTCACAGTCTAGTGATTTATCTTTTACTAAAGACAGCATCTATATATGTGCATTTATGTAGGCAGGATAGTTACATACATTCACTTTCATAGCTATCACTCTGTTGTCTTCCACAGAAACCAGTGAGAAGTTTTTATACTCATAGTATGGCGTCTAAAGGGTGCCAGAGAGAAGTACAACATTTAAGGTTTTGTGACCAATGTTGGTTTGATTCCTGGAACCCATTATGGTTCACAGATTCCTTTTTCTTGGGGGGTGAGATTGGGTCAGACCCGGCAATGCTCAGGGGTTACTCCTGGATCTGCATTCAGGAATTACTTTTGGCAGTGCTAGGGGGACCATATAGCATATCAGGGATTGAACCCAGGTCAGCCGCATGCAAGGCAAACGCCCTACCAGCTGTGCTATTACTCCAGCCTCAGATTCCTGCCAGGAGTGAGAACAGAACCAAAAATAATTTCTGAGTATCTCAATATTTGGTGCAAAACTAGAGAGACAGAGAAAGAGAATTTACTGTAGAATTTGACCTGCATACTAAAATTACTGAAATAATAATTTGGAATCAGTGCACTGTGTTGTTATCCTAAATTACTGTGAGTTTAGTAGTAGCTTAGCAGTAGCTCCACAAGGTATGTTTAATAGAGATCGAGGGTACAATACAGTCAACAAAATTCTTTATCTATGACCATCATGAAAAGGTTGAAGATTTCTGAGACTTTGCACATTGATTTTCTTAAATATCACTATGCCTCTTTCAGAAAGACTAGAAACAGAATGAATTTTAAAGGTTTAGATATTATGATAATAATTGGATAGTTTGACAAAAAATATTTTTAAATGAAGAAGCATGAATTTGACAATTTTTTTCTCACTTTTTCTACCATGTAGAATGAATGAAGGAAAGCGCCTATTTAGAATGGCATTACTAATAGAGTATCATGAAGCTATCGCTTTTTAGTAAAGATGTGATGGTATTAGTAAATTTCTCTACTACAATGAAATTAGTAAATTTCTCTACTACAATAATTTA
Source organism: Cryptotis parvus (assembly GCA_021461705.1). Lineage (NCBI taxonomy): Eukaryota > Metazoa > Chordata > Mammalia > Eulipotyphla > Soricidae > Cryptotis > Cryptotis parvus. Next base: position 32,596 of record JAJIBD010005181.1, on the reverse strand, counting down.
AGCAATAAATGTTTTAAAATTTAATTTTAGTGCACCTGATAAGAATAGAGTTTACTTACATAAATTATAACTCAGTTATGTATATAATTTGCCACTTTTGTTTCACGCATTTCCACTGAGTGATAAAAATTGTATTAGTCTGGTTAAAATAGTTAAAAAATTTAAATAATTACTTAAGAAATAGGAGAACAAATAAGACGGTGAATTTCTATGGTATATTGTATATTAAATTTTGATGTCTGAGCCCAGGAAGCTGAATACAAAATTAAAGTTTGAGGATGCTATGAATTTCCTGCAACTTTGAATGATTCTCTCAACACACGCATTAGCAAGACGAGTACATAGTCCTGAAGGTTCAAGGCATCTAAATGAAAAGATAGACTGAGAGTTCTATTATAACAGTACAGTGACTATCTTCTGGGGGTTGGACACAGCAGGTAGATAGGCTTACTATATCAAAGACAAAGACAGATCTGTCTGTCTCTAGAGAGAAAAATAGACAAGCAAAGCTAAATAAATAAAACGCTTTTCTTACCTTATAGGGAATCAATCGGTTCTAAACAAACTATGTCTGGCAACATCCAATTATTTAATTGTAAAAACTGAAATAAATTTATATTTTGAAAGATATTATGTATGGTATTTGAAAGGTATTATGTATGGCGGGTTCTAGCCCTGGCCTGCCACCCCAGCAGAGCCTCACAACAAGCCAGACGACCCCCGACTCCATGGAGGCCGCCATCTTCCACATCCGACTTCCCTCTCAGCAGACCAGACTATCACAGCCCGGTTCATCAATAAATGCTATATTCAGAGGTGACTACAAGAGTATGCCACCCACACAGCAAGCCTGGCAAGCTGCTCCTGTCATATTTGATATGCCAAATACCAGTAACATTTATATTAGGTCATTCCCATGACCTAATATAATGGGTTGAGGATCTTTATATTCCTGGAGCAAGCAAATGCCTTTGGGTTCTACTAGCATGAGACAGGACATATGGAGATATTACTGGTGCCCGCTCTAGCAAATAGATGATGAACAGGAAGATAGTGATAGTGATAACTTATAGGAGAGTGATTTAAAGATTAACTCTAATATATACAGTTTAGCAGTGAAACAAATTGTTTTCCAAAAAAATTAAGCCAAAGAAAAGACTGTCTCTCAAGAATCAACAATCCTTGATTAGATTCTAGCATATTGTTACAAAGTACAACTTGTTACAACTCTTAGATTAAGACAGGAAAAGTCCAATAGTGGTAAATTGTTGGGAGTAAAATTTAAACCAAAATCTGTCTCCAAGAGAATACTATATTCATATTAATAGTGTTTTAAAAATATCTAATTATACCACCATTAGATATACAATTACAAGACATTCATGTTTGAATTTTGGTTCTACAATGTTCCAACACCCATCCCGCCACCCGTACCCACTTCCCATCATCAATGTCCAGACTTCCCTCCCCCCTTCCCCAGCCTGCCTCCAAGGCAGGTTCTTTGTCTCCTTTCTCTCTTTCTCTCTCCCTCTACTCTATCTCTATCTCTCCTTCTTACTACCTTTCTTACAAATCATGGATTGTAATATATTCTAGAACTTGATTGGTTCCACTAGTTTGACGTTCCAATAGTTTGACTGGGGGAGAGCAGGATGGCGGCTCTTTCCCATGAGTCTGAGTCTCTACATGATGGCCGATTGCCTTGAGGCATTTTGTGAGTGGGGCCACCAGAACTCTGGGATGGGTCAGAGAGGGGAATGGGGACCCCACTTCCATCTCCACGAATGCCCAATGACTTCCACCTCTGAGAACCACCTACCTGGGCTTGAACTCGGCTGCTTTGCTAAGCTGGTCTGAAATCAGCATTTCTCTTGGGTGGGTTCTTATGAGCTGTTGAGTCCAGACCACTAAAATGGCATCTATTATAGTGAACAAGTCTCATTCAGCTGCTTCTGAGACCCTACATAGGTGATGGGCCAACCCCCAAAACCCATCTTGCCTCCTGGGAGCCTCATGGTCAGCTGAGCTAGGGGATTGCCGTTTGGCAGCTCTCCCCCATGTGTCTGAGTCTCTGCATGATGGCCGCATATTAATAGTTTTATTTTATTTTATTTTATTTTTTTTTTTTTGCTTTTTGGGTCACACCCGGCAATGCTCAGGGGATACTCCTGGCTCTGCACTCAGGAATTACTCCTGGCGGTGCTCGGGGGACCATATGGGGATGCCGGGTATCGAACCCTGGCCGACACAGGCAGGCCGCGTGCAAGGCAAACACCCTACCCACTGGGCTATCGCTCCGGCCCCTATTAATAGTTTTATGAGTTTTATGATCATCAATCACTGTATCACTGTATCACTGTCTTCCCCTATATTAAAAATGCTTGAGCAGGCACCAGTAACATTTCAATATGTCCTGTCACATGCGAGATAGCCCAAGGGCATCATCCCGCTCCAGGAACATAAAGAGCCTCAAATCATTCCATCAGATCATGGAAATGAGGTCTATAATTGTTACTGGTATTTGGCATGTCAAATATGACACAGGTAGCTTGCCAGGCTCTGCTGTGCGGGGAGGATACTCTAGTAGTCACCTCAAAACTTGAACAATTATTGATGAACCATCAATAAGTTTTTAAAACTTCACAGGAAAGGTATGTAGTACAGCCGAATAAGGCGTTTGCATTGCATGTATCCGAACCAGTTTGATCTCCTGTACCACTAAGTCTACTCCAGAACCACCAGGTGTGATCCCTGAGCACAGCACCAAGAGCAAGCCCCAGGGAAACAATAGGGGTGACCTAAACAAACCTTGATCACTTGATATTTGTTCACTTTACATCCTGTTACTCATCAATTTGCGCAAGTGGGCGCAAGTAACATTTCCATTTAATCCTATCATATGCCAGTGTAGCCCAATGGCATCTGCTTGCTTCAGGAATGGGAAGAGCCTCAAACCATTCATTTAGGGTCTTGACAAAGAAGTCTGACTATTTTGTAGGTGGGCGGCCACGTGATCTTTTATGTCCTGTGGAAGCGTTAAAAAACATTTTTTGCAGTAGGTTTGTTTGGTCAGTGGAGTGCGACGAGTGCCATCTCCCCATTGCACTCCCTGCACTCACTGACCAAACAACCTACTGCATAAAAAAGCATAAAAATAATTCTAAAACTGTTTTACATTCATATATAAATAATGAACAAATATTTGTTTATTCATTGGTAGAATAATTTGTTTTATCTTACAAAACTAAGTGCAAGCATGAAAAAAATGAAATTTTAGAATTAGAAATAAGCAAAAGTCTACAAAATAAACCCCAAAAGTCAATTAATTTTATCCACATGTGTTTTCTTTGCAAATACAAAAACATTAATTTTAGGAGACATAGTCATGAAAAGTTTATGTTGTTAATAACAGTCAAGAACTGGAAACAACGAGCTTCTTCATAATTAGTGCTCATTGATAATGAGCTAATAATATGGAAATATATACACAATGGGATGTTATTCAAGTGCAAAGAAAGATCAAATAGTTTCATTTCCATAAGCATGTTTTGATGTACAGGATATTATTCTAAATTAAAGGATGTAGAAAAATTAAGAAAACCATCACATATTTTATCTGCCTTTCTCTCTCTTTATATATATATATATATATACATATATATATGATGGGCTGGACATGTAATGCGATTTGGAGACAACCGCTGGACTAGAGCTGTTACCGACTGGATCCCACGGGATGTCAAAAGATCACATGGGCGCCCACCTACAAGATGGTCAGACTTCCTTGTTAAGACCCTGAAGGAACGGTTTGAGGCTCTTCATATTCCTGAATCAACCAGATGCCATTGGGCTACATTGGCACGTGATAGGGTCCAATGGAAATGTTACTGGCGCCCGCTCGAGCAAATCGATGAATAACGGATTCAAGTGATCAAGTGATCAAGTGATAATTTTTTAGCTTGGGAATAACATCTGACACTCTTCAGAGTTTACTGTTTACTCACTCTCTTGGGTCCATTGCTAGGATCACTACTGGAGGTGTTAATTTATATCCAACACCATATGTAATGTTGGGTATAAATGGAGGCTCTTTTAAAACAAAATTCATAACCCCTTAACTATGTATGTGGCTAAACACAGCTTATTTTCTATAATGTAAAAATGTTATTATTTAATATTATGCAACTTAAAATAAAAGCAGAAAGAATAAAAATAGACTATACATAGTCCCAATGATATACTATGTATATATACATAAACATATAAATATATTACCTATATAAATTAACAAGATGTGTACAAGATCTGTTTCAAAAATCTACCAGTTCCATTTGACTAAGCAAAGCACTAACAACATGAGAAACTATATCATGTTTTTAAAAATAATACTCAATTTTATTAAGGCATAATTATTTACCCACTTTATAGATTCATTATAATTGCAATAAAATCCTTTTGTAGTTATTTAATTAAATTTCAATAATTTATTTAAACTTTATAAGGAGAGATAAAAAAGACTAGCTCTTTTTAATATTGTAGTAAAGTAAATAAATTTTACAATATATATTGTCCACTTTAAGAGTTATTATAAGATTAGAGTAATCCAAATAATGTACTATTTATCAAAATATAGGTATGTACTAATGGAAAAGAATAATCACAACATAGACCTTCATAAACAATATTATACAAAATTGTATCTAAATGTGTAAAGAGCTCTTAAATCTCAAAAAAAAAGAGCAGGGAAAATGCTCTATAGAATTAAGTCAAAGTCTTAATAGGTACCTTTGAGAAAAATGAGGGCAATGAGCTCTGTGTTGCATGTGGATAGCTCTAGTCCAATACTCAGCACCTTATGGTTCCTTGAGCTTTTACTGAATGACCCTGAGCACAAAGATATAATTAAGTCTGGAGCATGGTCAAGGGTAGTTTCAAACCCCGAAATGAAGGAAAAATTAAAATGGACTCATTGTCATATAAGATATATAAACAGCCATTAAACATGTTGAAAGATAGTCCACCTCAAGTGTCTCCAGGGGAACTTGAATTGAAACAATAGAGATTCAACTTCCTATTCAGATGGTCAAAACACAGAAAGCTGAATAAACAAGATTTTAATGAATAAATAAAACAACTGGAGTTCTCATTCACTGCTGGTAGAAATGAAAACAATAGGGAGAATTGGCAAACAATTTATAGTTTCTTAAAAGAATCAATGTATCCACTCTCTTAAATTTGTTAATGTTGTTGACATTTATTAAGTGTTGAACAAATACCAGCTCTCCTTAAGAAAATTACTGAGTAGCAATAAACACCAGGCCAATTTCTAGTCATTTAGTTCACTGGAGAATAAGAGAAAAATTGGAAGTATGGACTGATTCTGAGTAGAAACTTAACAAAAAACGAAATGCATTTTTTTATTTAAAGATTTAACTTTCCTCACATTATTCTGTTTCTTTTATCACTGTATCACTGTCTTCCCGTTCATCATTGATTTGCTCGAGTGGGCATCAGTAACATCTCCATATGACCTGTCTCATGCAAGTAGAGCCCAAGGGCACCTGCTTGCTCCAGGAACATAAAGAGCCTCAAACCATTCCATCAGGTCATAGGAATGAGGTCTAAAATAGTTACTGGTATTTGGCATATCAAATACGACACGAGTAGCTTGCCAGGCTCTGCCGTGCAGGTAGCATACTCTTGTAGTCATCTCAAAATCCAGCATTTATTGATGAACCGGCGTGCTGCGCGGACTGTGATAAGCTGGTCTGCTGGGTGGAGTTCTGACGAGGGTGAAGTCCGGATATGGAAAATGGAGGCCCTCATGGAGTGGCGGGGGGTCCTCTGGCTTATTGTGAGGCTCTGCTGGGGTGTCAGGCCAGGGCTAGAACCTGCCATCCCTCCCGGGCATCTCATGAGCGGCTGGGCACAGTGAGAGCCAGTAGCAGCTCTACACTATGTCAGTCTCTCTTTTTAAGAAGTAAAACTGGAGAGTGAGTACATGATATCACTTTCGTAAAACAATATAGAGAACATTGTTGTTATATATATTATTGAGTCATTTAATAACTAATTAAATTTTAGGAAAATTATTCCAAACTATTTACTTGCTTAATAAAAAGTGGGAATGGCAAATTTTATAATGATTGATGTCTAAGACCCTAAACTCTGAAAAGAAAGTGACACAACTAGATGTCATATTAAGTAGTGAGATGCAATTTTACATTTTAAAGCAAAACTTTTATATTTTTTCTTCCTCACACTTTTCTTTTTTTGAATTTTTATTGATATAACATGTTTTACAAAGTTGTTTATACTAGAATTGTTCAGGTATAGAGTGTAGCAACACCATTTTTATCAACAGTCCCCATAACTCCTCCAATGCCCCAAGACCTGTACCAGCATCCAGCCTGCCCCATTTATTTCATGTTACTTGCTCCAACAAAAACTAAAAGAATGGCAAGTGAAATTATCTGTAAATAAATCAAGGAAATTAAATGTGTTATGAATGATTGATAATGCATTTAACCTTTTTTAAATCTAGTTGATGATAACCCTATAAAACATTAGTGAATTACGCTCAATGCTACATCTTGAGAAGTTTCTCCTGTTCTTTAAAGCTCTTTGAATGCTCTCTGCAAAACTGGTTTCAAATTTATGCACTCTTTGAGTTGTTTCCTGTGTCTGCAGCTCTGTTTTATTTCTTCATTCTGACTTGGATATGCCTTGGTGCTTTTGTTTGTTTGTTTGTTTTTAATCTGGGCCTCTTTTATCTAATACCTTTAAGTCTCTCGAATATGGGTGCACGTGCTTTGAAAATCTGGAAATTTCTCAATGATTTCTTTGATTAATGTACTTTTAGTGTGAGTAGTATTTAAATGTAATTGTAATAACTGAACTGAATAAAAACTTGGTTGACATAAACAAAAATGAACTTTATTGAAACATACAGAATAATGCCAGTGATAAAAGTCAGATTATTTCTATTACACAAAAACAGAAAATGTGTACTTTTTTGGAGAAAAGACTTTTGCTGGAGAAACTCATGTTATCTCTTAAGCACTTTTAAAAAAATAATCCTCTTTGATTATATATTTAAAAAGATTATTATAGTACCATGAGATATGCAATTATATTTCTGTTAATGATTGAGTTTCAGTCAAATGGTGTCTCAGCACATATCCCTCCACCAGTGCACGCTACCCAACCCCAGCCTCCCCCTAATACCTCCACCCTCCCACACCTGCCTCTATGGCACACACTTTACTCTTCTTCTTCTTCTTCTTCTTCTTCTTCTTCTTCTTCTTCTTCTTCTTCTTCTTCTTCTTCTTCTTCTTCTTCTTCTTCTTCTTCTTCTTCTTCTTCTTCTCTTCTTCTTCTTCTTCTTCTTCTTCTTCTTCTTCTTCTTCTTCTTCTTCTTCTTCTTCTTCTTCTTCTTCGTCTTCTTCTTCTTCTTCTTCGTCTTCTTCTTCGTCTTCTTCTTCTTCTTTCTTCTCCTTCTACTTCTCCTTTTTCCTTCTTTTTCTCCTTCTCCTTCTCCTCCTTCTCCTTCTCCTCCTTCCTCCTCCTCCTCTTCCTCCTCCTCCTTCTCCTTCTCCTTCTCCTTCTCCTCCACCTCCTCCTCCTTCTCCTCCTCCTCCTCCTCCTCCTCCTTCTCCTCCACCTCCTCCTCCTTCTCCTCCCTCCTCCTCCTCCTTCTTCTTCATCTTCTTCCTCTTCTTCCTCTTCCTCCTCTTCCTCCTCTTCTTCCTCCTCCCTCTTCCTCCCTCTTCTTCCTCTTCCTCTTCTTCCTCTTCTTCCTCCTCTTCTTCTTTTTCTCCTTCTCTTTCTCTCCCTCCTCTTACACATTGTGGCTCATGTTTTGTAATACATATATTTAGGAATCATTATGTATATCCCTTTGACTATGTTCAATGCTCGGTTCTAGTCTAGCATTATCATTTTCAAGAATTATTAGAACACGGGTCCCTTTTCTATCATATGTTATCTCTGACTCTCATAGACATGTGCAGATTCCAACCCTGACAATTCCTCCTGGTTCATTTTTTTGCCTGGAATTGGATATTAGTCTCATACTATTTTTTTATGTCCTGCAAATGAATGCAGTTATTCTATATCTGTCCTCCTTCTAAGTAATTTCACTCAGTGTGATATTTTACATGTCAATCCATTTATAGGCAAATATCATAACTTTCTTTTTCCTAACAACTGCATACATAGTAGTCTACTATTAAGCACATTTTAATTTGCATATGTTTCCCTTATTTTATCTCTATGATAGACTTCTTTTTTCTAAGAACAAGAAAGAAACCCTAGTGTTCTTCTTATCCCATTTTTACTATTATGATTTTATAAGAATAAACTTGCTATATTTTTTAGGTGTGGCCCCCAAAAAGTTTAAAGTTACACACATATTGTTAAGAATGTATATGTATTACTTTGTTCAGTATGCTTTCAAATTTTGCATATTATATAAGACCCACATAAAATTAATTTAATTACATCAAACCAGTGTTAGGGAATTCATTCAAATATATTATGTATTAAAACTATATCAGTCACTTAAGAATATCCTGATAAAAATTTAGGATTATTCTATATGACTATGATTCATATATAATCAAAGACTAGTTAATATATGCAAATAAAAGAATTGACATGTGGAAAAGCATACCATGAATCACCTTAATTAACATATTTACCTGACAACTTGTTCTGAAACCTCTCTGAAAATTTAACATAACTCTAACTTTTTACATTTTCCCTGAAATTTACAGTAATCTATAAAATAATATAATATTAATTTTGCTTCTATTAGAACAAATTATCTACATTTTCTATTGTTATTATACTTATGTTGTCTATTATATGTATACTGTTATATTTTAAATACTCAACTTGTATAATGCATAAGATAATTGTCTTTTGAATAAGTTATATTTTATAAAGTTGGTTTGTAGAAATAAACAGGTTTTTGACGTGGGAGAGATAGTACAGCAGGTAAGGTATTGATGTCACAAGTTGCCATCCTGTGTTTGATTCTCATATGTGTATAGTTTCCAGAACGTCACCAGGTATGATCCCCAAGTTCAGAGGGAGGAGCAAGTCAGGAGCTTAGTGACCTGTGGCGCAGAAACAAAAGGTAGAAATAAAGGACACACACAACACATGAACAAAGAAAATAAAGTAGTGTTTTCTAAATATATACTGTGTATAGCAATATCCATTACCTTTATGGTATTCTTCAAAACTTACCCTGGGGATTTTTTTATTGATTTTATTTCTACATTTGTGGATCTACACATCTTGAATCAATATATTCTAGGTGGTATTTCCTCTGTCTGTTGATACCCCAGGTTTTCTTATGTCACTTGTCACTTGTCTTCCTGATTCATTGATTTGCTCGAGTGGGTGCCAATAACATCTCCCTTCGTTGGGAATGAGGTCCATTATTGTTACTGTTTTTGGCATATTGAATACATCAGAGGTAGCTTGCCAGGCTCTGTCGTGGCTCTAGGTTCATTCCAGGGTGCCCAGATTTTTTTCTATGTCAGACAATCAACCATCCACCATCCAGAGTCCATGGGACAGAACCCTGGGTGTAGATAAAATCAAATGCATTCATAAGAAAACAATTCACTTGTAAGTGAGTTATTTTCTTATGTATCACTTGTATCACTTGTCTTCTTCACTTGTTTATTGATTTGCTCGAGTGGGCACCAGTAACATCTCCTTATGTCCTGGCACATGCTACTGTAGCCCAAGGGCATCTGCTCTCTCAGGAACATGAAGAGCCTCAAACCAATCCTTCAGGTCATGGAAATGAGGTCTGCAATTGTTACTGGTTTTTGGCATACAACACACGGCATGGGTAGCTTGCCAGACTCTGCCATACAGGTTGGATACTCTTGCAGGTAGCTTCTCATCTCGTACATTTATTGATGAACCATGTGGCTGCAAAGCAGCCTCTTGAGACAGGGAAAGAGCAGCTCTTCTGCTGGGTGGAGCTCTGAAGAGCTGTGGAGTTCAGATGTGGAAAATGGCAGTCCTCATGGTGTGGGGGTTCCTCTGGCTTCTTGTGAGGTTCTGCTGGGATGGAGGGCAGGGGGCTAGAACCTACCTTCCCTCCTGGGTGCCTCATGATCAACTGGGCACAGGGATAGCCAGTAGCAGCTCTGTCCTGTGTATCTAAGTCTCTGAATCAGTTGCCTGGGCTTGAAATAGACTGCTGTAGTGTAGGGCTCTGACAAGCAGGGCTTACTATTTTCTTGAGTACATATAATTTTTGCTATATTCTCTCTCTGGAATTTTATTCACAACAAAATAATGTTACTTTGAAAAACATATGCATAGCTTCCTAATATTTACATATTATGAATAAGTGTTCTTTGGGCTCTAACAAGTTATAAAACAGTGATGATTAACCTGGTAAACTTCATTTAGGTTAAAAAGATTAGAAATAGAATCATATTTTCTTTAATTTTTTTGTTTTATCAGTAATATTAGGGAACATTGGTATGTGTCTAAAGTATGGGGGAATTTCTCTGATTTATTTTGAAATTATTAAATGTTATACTCCATATATTAGTTGTATCACTAGAATAGCTTCTGCTACAAAATCCATGTTATTGTGAACAGAGATGATTAAAGAGGTGATTAGTAAATCTTCAAAAAAAACAGGGCATATAGTGTTTAAACATTACCCTATCATCTGTGCTACAAATGTTCAGCATCATTATGTTCCCATAATAGCAATTTACTGTAACACTGAAGAGTAAGTAATTAATATAGGCAGGTAGTGCTTGGTACAGTTAGAGAAGAGAGCACATCCTCTTCTGTCCCAACCTTTTCAAAATCAATAAACAGTTCTCATGAAGCAGCTGTTCATCTCAGTTTCAGGACGTTGAAAGGTAGGAGCTATAATTATCAAGCTGAAAGCTGTTCTAATGCCACCTCACTGTTTGCAGAATTTGATTTGATATGCAACTCAAAGAAAGACAAAAAATGAGCTGCATCTCTGAAAAAAACACCACTTGAAATCTTCATGAGTGCTAGGTTATTTAATTGCTGGAAATATGTAGCTGTTCAAACTAATGTTGGAAAATCACATAAGGTATCCTAGTTATAAAAACAAAGTAATACTAAGATAAATATTTCTTCTGTGTGTCAAAATATTCTACAGTATGCTTCCAAATATTCGCTGATCAATAGCACTATTGGTTACCCATTTGGAAAATTTCTACTGAATGCCACTAATATTTATACACAATACAGTGGCATAATTAATAACGGGCATAAAAAATCAGTAACCTTAGATGCAGAATTTCTGATTTGTATTTGAAAATAAGTTAGAGTTAGTTAAAAACATATGCATGGTCATCATAGAAATGGAAAAGTTTAGGCTCTGAAAAGTAAGCTACTGGGATAGAATTCACCTTCAAATTTTGGTGCTGACTATGATTTAGTTCACATCTTCCATTGCTTTATAGTTCTGCTCCTTAAATACAATATCATCTATGCAGCTATAATTATATTTAACATAGTTTATTTAAGCAAAGTTTATATTATCAGGCATCACTGAAGAAAGCTGTGATCATATCAATATAATTTCTGATAGCCCAAAAGTCCCTTTATTCACTGTTCTATTTTAGCCATAAAGGAATAGTATTATTGAAAGAAAACTGAACATGAGATGACAGTGGCGATATGCTTTCTGTTCCTTAAGTGATAGATTGTTTTAGTATTTTCAAGAAGTATTTCTTTTAATTGATTAGACTTTGCTACTAGTGTATAATGCCCAAATATATAAATATGTAATATAGTTTAATTAATATAGATGGCATTGTGCACAGGGTGCAAATGTTTATTTTGGGGCATGGAGTTACCGTGTCATACTCCCCCCCAAATTGCCAGTAACCTTTCGCTATTGTCCATAGGAAATTCCCAATCCATTCTCTTATTTAACTTCTAGGCTCTCTTCAAAGCTTAAGAAGTTACTTGCTCTAGACCTTATATTCTGTTCCTTCATTTCTTTATTTAAAAGGGAGTTTATTATTATAAGTTTTCATTCTCCTTCTCACTTATTTTATGTATCTTGATCCTTCCAGTTCTACAAAAAATGAAGCAAAATTAATATTTAATATTTGCTTGTGGCGGACTAATATTTTATTTTTAATGTATCCTTAAGTTGTTTTCTGTTTGTTTATAATGTGTACTATAATTCATCTTATTTTAATGAATTAATTATGTCTTTAACTCTACTAGTGTAAATCATTGTAGCTATTCGAATCATGTATAGATATGTTGCTAATTGTTGATAGACCAAATCCCTATATAATGACCTCTCAAAGTAATCTTAACAAAGAAGTCAAAGAGAAATATTTTATATATGCTGACCATAGGACAGCATATTTAAAAAAATAAAAAAAGCATGAGCTAAATATGAAGAGTAAAGATGAAAAATTCAGCTTTATAACTGTTAGTTTTTACTATTTATTAAGTTTAAGTTTTCATCAACCAAAAAGTTTTATTGTGGCCATAGGTTGATATATGCGGTAGGAATTTTTACGTTCAATCTGTTGAGTAATAGTCTGTGTGCTTATACACTAAGTTTTTCAAAATGTTTTAATACACAATGCAGAGTAAGAGAAATCTGAATGATCCAAAAATATATTTCTTTTCTAAAACTAAAATTTTGATCTTAATGTTTACATTTCATGTAAGTATGAAATATTAATAATTTTATAGTCATTCTTACTGATCATCTTTGTTACACTGAAAGCAAAGTTGGCTGATAAAGTTCTTTGATTTTATGTTGTGAAACACTCAAATATTTTCTATCTAGATTTTAATGTAATTAGTATTAATTAATATTTTTCAAAGTTGTTTGGCATCTTCACATGTTCCATTAAGTTTCATTGTTAATGATTTTCTTTGCAGAGAACATAAAATGATTTTCAGTGTATTTCTATTTATAACAATGTCTCTGATGGTTTCTGAATTAATAATGTCACATCTTTGATAGCAGATGGGCTTTACTGAGCTATTTATCATGAATCCTTAGATACTTAAAGTGCTACATATAGACATGTAGATTTATGTTAATAGGCACAATTCTGGTCATTTAATATCTTCTGCTGACCAATATACATAAGATGGGTGTGTAAATGTTAATTGCTGTTTCCTGATAATGATAATTTGTTCAATATTACTGACTTATTTCTTCCCCATAGGCTAATTATGAAAGTGACTGAATTCAACATTTACATCAAGAATTGAAGACTGATTCCAGAGAAAATATACAAGTCAATTATATAGAGTTTAAAAGATATTAGAAATTAAAAAAAAGCAGGTCATAAGTTTTTTAAAGATTTGGTTCTAAAGGTGGAAAACAATCTCACTGCCTTTTTTTTTTTTTTTGGTTTGTTTCTTTGGCTCTCACCCGGCAATGCTCAGGGGTTTCTCCTGGCTCTGCACTCAGGAATTACTCCTGGTGGTGCTCGGGGGACAATATGGGATGCGGGGATGGAAGCATGGGCCGCTAAGTGCAAGGCAAATGCCCTACCCGCTGTGCTATCGCTCTGGCCCCAATTTCACTGCCTTTTTAAATATCAGCATTGCAATTATACCTATACCAATTATTTTGTTCAAGAACCATTTGGAGTTATAATCTCATATTATCTACACATAAAAATTAAGTTATTTTTTTATATTGAAATAATTCTAATTTTATTTTTGTATTTTATTTTTTTATTTTTTTTAATTTTTATATACCAAGTGAAACATACAATTACAAAGGTGAATAATTGGTTCTTGGTATACAGTATACCAGACCACCTCCACCAGTGCCCCATTTCCACCACCAATGTACCCACCCCTCCTGCCCATCCCCATTGCCTTAATAGCAGGTACCCAGTTTCTTTTCTCTTGTTTATCTTTGCCTCTATTTTACACATTTTGGCTAGCCCTGCAGGTATTTAGAGTTTATCATAGTCTTTTGTGTATATTCATGGTGAGTCTTAATCTGCCATTATTCCACATTTAGTAAAACACTGGTATCTATTTATGTCGTAAACGAATGCAGTCATTCTATATCTGTCCTTTTTAAAATGTTATTAGTTTATTTCTTCCTAAGTGTAAAATTTTTCCTCTGTACATGGTTGATATTTACAGATGCTTTGTTTTTATAAAATTTTATTAGAATTTAATATTTATTGAGCAGTTTATAATGCTATAGAAGTAACTGATTTATTATTGCTGAGGTGATATACTAATCCCTCTAACAGTACTTCAAGATACCTTAACCATTATCAAGTACCCTCATTTCCCTTCAACCTCCTATCTACCTTAGTTCTCAGTTTTGCTGATATCACTGTACCACTGTATCACTGTCTTCCTGTTGTTCATTGATTTGCTCGAGTGGGTACCAGTAACATCTCTATACGTCCTTTGACAGCAAGTGTAGACCCAAGGGTAGCTGCTTGTTCCAGGGACAGGAATAACCTCAAACCATTCTTCAGGTCATGGAATTGAGGTCCATAATTGTTACTAGTTTTTGGCATATCAAATAAAACATAGGTAGTTTGCCAGGCTCTGCTATGTAGATATATCACATGGTGAAATCACTGTTTCACTTTGCTCATAATGCCTCAGGATTTGTCTGCATTGGGAATTTTCTCATTCCTTATTTCTTTTTTTCTTTTTTTTTTTTTTTTTTGGGTCACACCCGGCAATGCTTAGGGGTTTCTCCTGGCTCTGCACTCAGGAATTACTCCTGGTGGTGCTCCGGGGACCATATGGGATGCCCGGGTCGAACCCGGGCTGGCATGGGCCGGCCACGTGCAAGGCAAACACCCAACCCACTGGGATATCGCTCCAGCCCCTCATTTCTTATTTCTACAACATTCCATATGTCTGAAATAACTTGGCATTTATGTTTTTATTTCTAACTCAATTCCCTTTAGTATGACAAACTAAAATTCTATTGTGTGTGTATGTCTTTGATTGATTTTTTTAAACCATGAATTTTAAATAAAGTTGGGGGGCTGGAGACAGCATAAAGTCACTGTCTGTCACTGTCTTCCCGTTCATCATCGATTTGCTTCGAGCGGGCACCAGTAACATCTCCATATGACCTGTCTCATGCAAGTAGAGCCCAAGGGAACCTGCTTGCTCCAGGAACATAAAGAGCCTCAAACCATTCCATCAGGTCATGGGAATGAGGTCTATAATTGTTACTGGTATTTGGCATATCAAATATGACATGGGTAGCTTGCCAGGCTCTGCCATGTGGGTAGCATACTCTTGTAGTCATCTCAAATCCAGCATTTATTGTTGAGCCGGGCTGTGATAGGCTGGTCTGCTGGGTGGAGTTCTGACGAGGAGAAAGTCCGGATGTGGAAAACGGAAGTCCTCATGGAGTGGGGGGTCGTCTGGCTTGTTGTGAGGCTCTACTGGGATGGCGGGCCAGGGCTAGAACCTCCCATCCCTCCCAGGCACCTCATGAGTGGCTGGGCACAGTGAGAGCCAGTGGCAGCTCTGCCCCATGTTTGTTGCTCTATTTACAGCATAAAGTAAATATCAAAATCATTGTGTGATGGACCTTACTCTGCCACCTCATATAGTTCCCCAATTACCACTAAGAGTAATTATTATTGACCAGGAGTAAGCACTGAGCATTGGCAGATGTTAACCCAAAAAATGAATGAACAACAAAATAATTAATCCAGGACATTTAGTCATGTAGTATGCCAACAACATTAAATGGAATGTGTAAGCACCTAGAAAATCTCTGCTCAGACCTCAAAATCCAAATCAATACAGTTTAGTAAAGTGACCAAAACAAAAAAAGTCATGGTTGTTAAACCATGAATATAAAAGCCACATGGCGTGATGATTGCTGGAGTATAAGACTGAAACCAAATTGTATGTAATATCAGCATGAATATAAACATATATTTAATATGGACAACACTTAATTTGTGTCAGATAACCATAGCACTTACAATATATCTCAGTTTGATCAATTCTTTATATGTTTTCTCTAACTGCATAATAAATCAAAGTGAATTTATAATTATGGAGACTAAGCTTCCTGGATTTTCTGATAGCATATTTCTCTAAGTTCTGAAATTAGTCACAAATCTTCAATACTGATTTGTAGATTTTTGACATTTTTACAGGAAAACACTACTGTGTAGGAAATCTAGTTTAATTATATTCTATTTATTGTAAATGTATTTAGTGCATTTCTGGGAAAGTATATAAAAGTACTACTATAAGTCAAATTTTATGCGACCCTGGGAAGACTACACTATTTCAAATTGTGTTTAGAAAAAAAATCATGCCCAAATGTAGGAGTTCTGAAATCTCCCTGAGTATTTAAACGAAATTGATATAAAATTGACATTTTAAAACACTGTCCATGAAGTTATGTGGAGTCAAATCTAGAAGAGTTCATTGTGGCTATTATTAAGAAATAAATTGACCTTTATCTTAGTAAAGTGGGAATCCATTATAACATGTTAAACCATATGTCCAAACTGAAATATCTCTGCTTTAGATGTGAAAACTCATTCCGGTGGAACTATTGAATTATTGAATGAATAAATAGGGGGTCTGGAATGATAGCCCAGCAGGTAAGGCACTTGTTTCTTACCTTATAGGTAAGAAAAGAACTAGAAATAAACTGTGAGCATTGCCTGGTTTGTCCCAATATTCACCTACCAAAAATAAATCAGTTTGGATAATATTTTGGTACTTCTTGTGTAGTATTGATACAAGTTGCTAATTACAGAGGCATTTCTATTTTAAATAATATGTTCAGTTTGAGCCAAGTGTTTTGCTTGATTATAGAGTGGTGATGTACATTTTAAAAATAAAAATAGCCAAGGAAACCCCCTTTACTCCCCAAAACATAGCATTGGGAAGGACAGAGGAATCATAACATATGCTATGATGATTGGAGAAGCAAAACTGGAGCTTAATTTTTTGTTAAATTGGTTTGAGAGAAGAGATTTGTTAGATTTGAGGAATCTATTGTATTCACAAATGAAGATGACAATCATACCATTGATTTCTTCCAAGTTTTATTTTCAGAGGGAGAACTGAGTTATAGATAAATTGATGATTCCTAAAATCAACTGATAAGTTGGAAAAGCATAGTCTGTACTATACCTTACAATGGTCATTCCTGATGAATAACAAGGGTAGGCTACAGTCATTCTTTAAAAAAACTATCAACCACTTCTATAACAATAGAATTCCTTTACTTTCAACCTGAGAGACTTATATTGTACTGAAAGCTAGAAACATATAAACAGTCATTGAGTAAGCACATAATTGCTATATGGAAAATGACAAATATATTAACTTACTGCAGATATATATATATATATATAATAAATGTGATTATATAAATCATTTCATATTAACTATGACTTTTTTCAACTTTAGCTAGACATTGGAGAAATTTTTATTACCCAAGCACTGCATCATTGAATACAAAAGTACAAATTTTTTCTATACTGATTTCCTTGGGGACCGCATAAAAAAAAGTGACTTAAAGCAAATTAAGATATTTTTACACAAATTTGATTTCTAGCAGTTTTGAATCAAGGTGTTGTCCTTGACCTGTTTCATCCTATCTTTGACATCCTTTCCCTTGCCTCTCTGGTACTTTGTCTAAAATATTTGGTTTTAATTGATTTGTTCCACCTAACTTTAATGTATGCTATGTCAAATAATATCCTTTCCATATGTGTGTATATACTTGTCACCTTCTACTGAGGATAAAAGGCAAACTTTACAAAGGGTCCTCTATACTGCTCTTCACATGATCACATCTAAACTAAACTTCATTAATTTAATTTATACTAACCCTAATCCAAATACTGTCACAATCTGAGGTACAAGGGATTAACTATTTAATCTTTTCTTTCCTTTTATAATTATGATGACCACCCATTTATGCTCCTCACTGTACTAGGGATCACTAGTACAGTGGGATCACTCTTGGTGAGACTATGGAATTATATGTACTGCCAGAATCAAACTAAGGTCAGCCAAGTGCAAGGCAATCATGCTACAGTGATTAATCACTCTAAATACTGTGCTATTTCTCCAGTTCCTGAAACAATTTTTTAAATTGGGGAAATAAAATTAAATCATTTTTATATGCTGATTTGAAGTAATTTTCAATTTGCATTCAATACAACTTGAAAATATGTATGGGGATGATTAGTTTTACTTTTCTGTTAATTTCCAAACCCTTTATGAAAATTTAATAGGCAATTTTACAGATTTAGACATTTTTGATAGTTGTAAACCTATTACAGAACTTTAAGGGGAGCTTGAGTGATCACCCAACAACACTCCAGGCTCTGTGGTCAGGGATCACTTTTGGAATAACACAGGGGACTGTATAATTTGCCCCAAATAAAACCCTGGTCAGCCACATGCAATTCAAGCACCCTAAATGCTGTACTATGACTCCTGCACAGAATTTTTTTTAATTAGAGATGGAAAATAAAAATAATTTAGTGACAGTATGCAAAATAATTTAAATTATACTATGAATTGTGGCAGTATCCCAGAGAATATTATGAAATAGCTATACTACAATTTTCTATGTCTTTTCAATATGTTAATACTTTAGTTCAAATAAGTAAACATCTTTGCTGTAGAAACATCAACTCTATCGCGTGAGTCACTGGTGAAACAGGCAAATATTCTGATATTTTATGTGCTTTGGTCATACTCACTGCTTTCAAATCTGAATTTTGATTATGTGACAAGCCTAGCCACTTCAGGTATTTTTTTATTATTTTAGTATCTAGCATCATTAAGGTTTGTCAAATTAGCTTTCACTTATTCAAAGATTTAATCCCTTCTAATTTCGCATGCATTTTTGTCTACTGAAGTAATAATTTATGTTTCACTTTTTAAATAGACATTGAATTGAACTATACAGTACATAAAATACACATCCCATGTAATGAGACAATAATTGTGTTGAACTATAGATATTTAGTCTAAGATTGTTTAATAGCAAAGTAATGGCTTGTATCTAAGTTTGCAATAGATATTATGTGTGTTTTTATGGAACTGTGATGAGGATAGCCTTAATAATCACTTTCAATTTATTTTTTCAAGAATATTTGGGCAATTGCCATTGTACTCCATAATCTAATGATGCTGGGCCTTATCTGTATCATTACAATAAAAATATTGTTAGTTCAGGAATCAGTGTTTGCAGCTTCAACAATCTGAAGAAAAATCTGCTGAACTAATTTTATTTTAGTCAATTACATTTGGGCAATGAGGAATAAAACAGAGATGAGAAAGAGTTTAGATATATGTTGGGAATAAAATACTGAAACAATTTCACTAAAACCAAGTGATTTAAAGACTTAAAAAGAGGAAGGAATTCTTCAGAATAGATTTTCATTATTTATTTCAATGGAGGAGCCCATAGTAGAAAAATATATTTGAAGAAATAGATTTGTCGTGATGAATTTGGGTATTTTTATACAAATTAAATTAGTATTTCTGAATGTAACTGGCCATCATCTTGATGGGTAAAATTATTCAGGGAATAAAACATGACCAATGACCTCACTTATCCATGGGGAAGTATAATAAGGCATGGACAATAATAAGGAGACACTTTTATTCTTGATTACCCAATGAGATTATCACACAGTGCCACGTGAGAGAAAAGCAGTATCAGAGGAGGGTACTAAAAATGCAGATTTTATTTCTGTAGAGCTAAACAGAGAGATAGTCATACAAGAATCTAGATTGATAAGACATTATTACAAGTTTTATTCCATAACTCACAGCACACAGATTGGTGCTAAAATACATTCTTGAGCACATTTCCAAACTGAAATTATTTTTATTATCATTTTTAAAATTAGTTTAACAATCATTAATTGGATTTATTGCCCTAAGTACACAAAGCTATTTAATACACAAAACTATTTATTATTCTTAGAATATCTGTTTTCCTCTAGGATGGTTTTGAGCATTTTTTTTAATTTTATAAATTAAAAAATATGGGGATCCACTGTGTCAGGGCCTACTCGTGGATCTGTATTCAGAAATCCTGCTGGAATTTAGGGGGCCATGTTGGGTGTTCTAGACTGCACCTCATGAGCCAGCAACAAAATTGCATATCTCTCCAGCCTGTCAAACATTTTAAAGAATCAAATAGTCATTGCCATTGTTTTAGTTTGAGATCATTTTCTTTTAAAAGATTTCCTTATGTGTATTAAATAGAAAAAGTATGTATTACTCTACATTTCTTCACACAAGCATGGTATTAGAGAGGAAAAACAGAAAGAGACAGAGAGAGAACTAGTTATTTATGATAACATGGCATCATTAAATATTGCAATGCTTGGTGGTTTTTTGGGAAGTGGTATGGGAAGTTTAGTGCAGAGGATGGCTTCCAAGTAGTTCAGTCATTCAGAAGGTTGAGAGGACCTAAGGAATGTTCTGAACAATAATTGACCAACTAGGTGGACAGATCAATAGACACTACCCTGGCGTATGGTGACAAGGATCACCAGACTAGCAAATCCAGGTCTACATCGTGTGGTGCTTGGCAGGATGAGAATGACGAGATGCCAGAGTTGAAACTCAGGTAGCATATGTCAAGTGCACACCTTTGGCACTTCAGTAAATGCTCTCCTGTAATGTGGGACAACCAGATGGCTGCAAGACTCAATTAAACACCTCCAGTGGTGAAAGAATGTAGCTAACAAGTTTATCTGAGAATAGAAATAGAGGAACAGAGCTTTCCTTGAGCCTTTAAGCTAAAAGCGAATTTGAGATTGAGGTTAGATAATCCTCTCTCCTCCCTCCTTGCAAGTTAAGATCTATATAACAAGTTCACCAGTTACCGCAAGGAGGGCCCTTGGCTCTACAGTTGTTTACCTTTCAATAAAGCTTTTCTCACTTGCAAGTCAGTCAGGGGGGGCAATAGCCCAGCAGGTAGGGCGTTTGCCTTGCAAGCAGCTGGCCTGTGCGGGCCTGAGTTCGATCCCGGCATCTCATATGGTCCCCAGAGCACCGCCAGGAGTAATTCCTGAGTGCAGAGCCAGGAGAAACCCCTGAGCATTTCCGGGTGTGACCCCCAAAAAAAAAATCATTCTGATTTCTAGCAGCCAAATCTAGCACTTCCCAGCCTGCCTGTATTTTTATTTTATAAATAATGTGCTATTATAAATATATTAAATACATATTTCTAAACATATATATTTCTAAGTATACTACATATACTAAAATTTCTTGGTGTGAAGAAAAATAATATGCATGCCTGCATTAAACTGAGCAATGGGAATGGAAAGCTTTTATGCAAAGTTTAACCTTATCTTCCGGAAATAATTTAAACAATTTTCAGGCATGCCTTATTTAAAACTAATTCTAGAACTTTCGCATGTTTGAAAATATTTAGTCATTTAATAATTTATCTTCTTTGATTTCTCTCATGCCTTGGAGAGTTTCATTCATTCCCTGGGGCTGCAAACATTAGAGAAAGTTAGAGTGAAAAGTGAAATCCGCTTAGCACACCCCATCCAGCTTGGAGAATGTTTTGACATGTGTCACAAATTTGGAACTGGAATTTTTCCTAATAATTCTTACTAATAGTTTTTTTAGAGTTGGAGATCAATATTTCATAGAACATTTTTAGTAAAGCTAAAATTAAAAATAAAATAACAATAAAATGAGAAAATTAACCTAAAAAGATATTTTAAGGCATAGTAATATGTATCTATGCATCTATATATATGTATGAATATGAATCTATGTATCTGTGTATCTATGTATGCATGTATCTTGTGTCTATCTATGTATCTATGTATCATCTATGTATCATCTATCTATCAACTATCATCTATCTGTCTGTCTAAAGAACTAGAAAGTATGTAAACAGACCTGTAAGCTTCTGCCAGAGAAATCTAAGCTTTGCCAGGTGTATGCTAGTAAGGTAGTGGCCCACCATCATTCAAAGTAGTTATAGAGGTTCTGAAGTCTCTGCTCCTCCCTTCCAGATCTTACAACAAAACAGGTCCTTCAAACAGGATCCTTCAAAACAGAATGCATGCCAACAAAACATGTGGCATGGATTTCAGTAGCTTAAACTTACCTTTGAAAGGGAAAGAAACCTGAATGATTTTTTTTCCCCTTGAACCAAAGTCCAAAGTTCCCAGTTCAACTTTTAAATAACAATAAAAATTGTAATTAAAGTAGCATCCACTGGCTCACTAAAGCCCTTGGGCCAAACCTGCTGAAAAGAAAACTTTTTGACCTGGATTCTTTCCTTTTGGATATCTTAGGGTCATTTGCTTCTTTTGTAGAGAGCTTAAAAATGCCAACTCATGGTGGGCAGATGAGCTCTCAATAGGGGTCTCTTTTGTGTCCCTTAACACAACTGTGGAATGAGTCTTCAATTCAGGAATCTATCCTCTCAGTTTCATTGCTGGATATTTTGTTTTCTCATGTTTAATAGTGTAGAAATTTTGAAAGCAGCCAGAGATCAGTATGAAAAACAAGACAACCTATCTATGCAAGAACAATTGTCCTCAATAGTGTAAAAGGTAAAAGAACTTTCTCCTTTTTCCACTTTCTCCCCTAAATCTCCTGGAAGCTTGTAGTAGTATTACTGCTAGAAGTTTTCAGGGTTCACTGGGATAGTCCATATACAGAAGGGAGTATGACAGAAGTTTATTTTAGCTCAATGGACTCCGGGATGGCAATGGAGTTATGGTTTTCTAACTCCTTTAACAAATGATTCAAAACCTGAGGTTGCATTTGTATTCTTACACTACATCCCAAATTATCACAATCACACAAGATTAACTACAGTATCACTTATATTTAAAACAAGATACTATTTATAGCCATAAGTACAGCAATAAGGCTTAACTTTAGTTATAGTCTTACCTCACTATCTATCACTATCACTATCCTCCCATTCATCATCTATTTGCTAGAGCGGGCACCAGTAATATCTCCATATGTCCTGTCTCATGCTAGTAGAACCCAAAGGCATCCGCTTGCTCCATAGACTCACAATTTGCTCTTATGTGAGTCTTACCTCATATAAGAGCAAATTGTCTCATCTCATAGTTCAGGATCAGGGCATGCTTTTTTCCATAACAAACCTTGGGTTGCAAATTCCAAGGTCATAAATCCCTGGGTCTGTTAGGGGCTCACCCCAGAGTCACTTAGGGATTATAACAGCCAGCATTGATGATTACTCTTAAATTTTGGGGTCTAACTCTTAAAAACCTTGGACTTCCTTAGTCCAACAGTAGGTGGATGATCTACTAAAACTGTAGTATAATAGCAGATTGTAATAAATAACTTAAACCAGTACATATTGATGCAGGTGGGCCCCACGGGTGGCTTATCTGAGGCTGGAAGGCGAGAGAGATGGTCGCTTTCTCCCCAGAAGCCTCTGCAGCCCAGGACCCGCTGGGCAGGCTTAGGACTGATAAAGTCTGCGATGAGCCCCTGCATGGTGTGGGCCTGAGCCCCACCAGCCCCACGAGGTGGCCATCAAGCCACACCTAACGTCCGCAATCTCTAGGAGTGAAAGTTGATCCCCAGCACCCGAGGTTTCTTGGGAGCCACGGACTCAGGCTGGAGCGAGGAATTGCTCTTTGCAGGAAAGGAAAGTCAGTCCTAGGCCTTACCCAGGGTTGCCTTAGGGATCTTGTCTTCCTCGCAGAAAAAGAATTTTTCAGGAGTTGACGAGCAGTGAAGTAAAACAGGTTTTATTAAGGAGGTTTAAGGAGAGGGGAGGGAGAGAAAGAGAGAGAGAGAGTAACGTGTTCAAGGGAGAACGGGGGCTACTCCAAAGAGGAGAGCGAGTAAGAGAGAGTGCACATCTCAAGAGGGTAGATCCGGGACAACACACGTGCTCAGGCACCACATGTGCTCAGCCACAGGGGCTCAGACAGCATGTGCGTCCATGCAGCATGTGCGTGCTGTCCTTTGGTCAGGACGGCTTTTATAGATCTCTCCCCAAGTTACTCCCACATGGGGGATAGCAAGGATACTAGGGCCATTGCCAAGGGAGTAGACTTTGGGGAGTGGTCTTCTTTGACTGGAATGCTCTGGAGTCTTCTGTGAGCTGGGTCCTCGGCCAGGGAAGCTGATTTATTTTCCTTAGGAGAGTTAATTATCTAAAGTCTTTAAAAGGGTCAGTGGCCTATGGGCTTTACACATTCCCTTTTGGCCTTTCCTTCCCCAGGATTTATTGGTGATAGTGGTCTTGTCAAGTTTGGTTTTGGTTTTCAATCAGGTGTGGCTCTGGGTTTCTTCTTCAGGTATTTTATTGCCATGTGGCACCCCACTGTCTGCCTGCCTACAACAATATCAGTAACCCTCAAAGGGATCCTCTAGGGTCCAGCCTCAGAGAAGATGTGTTACTAATTCTGATGCCCTCAGGTGTGCAATCAACAGTTCTAAAACACATTTTTTCCTCTTCTCTCCTGATACATAAACCCCACGTCCTCCTTCTTCCCTGCTGGCCCCATTAGGACTGTGTGGGCAATAAATGAGGAGCTGTGTCCATTGTTCATAAAGTTCTTTCTTGATCCCATCAAAAAATAGAGTTAAATTTTAGTAAATTTAGTGAACATAGTAAAATATTTACTAGATATTGAAATTTACATGCAAATGCATGGACATGGAGAGGTATCATGCTGAGTGAAATTAGTCAGAAGTTAAAAGACAGATATAGAATGACTGCATTCATTAGTGGTATATAAATATATGCTAGTGCTCTACTAATTATGGGAAATGTTCACGCCACAATAGAACTGAACATTTAATGTACATAAAGGGATTTACATGAAAATCCCTAAATGTCTGTAGGGCAAGCCACAATGTGTAAGAGAGAAAGATTGAGAGAGAGAGAGGGAAAGAGAGAGAGAGAGAAATAGTGTCTGCTATAGAGGCAGGCTAGAGAAGGGAAGGGAACTTGGAGATATTTGTTTGGGGAATGGGGCACTGGTGGAGGGATGGGTGCTGGAAAACTGTATGACTGAAACCCAGTCATGAACATCTTTTAATTACATATTTCACGGTGGTATGATAAAAAAAAGAAAAAAAACCTTCCATTTTGCTATCCAGTCTATATTCTTGTTTTCATCCTTTCATTTTGTTTGTTTTATTCAGAGTACCTGAAGATTCAAAAGGTTAATTCCTGCTTCTGTGCTCGGTGATCATCTCCTGATGTGCTTGGGTGACTATATAGGGTGCTGGGGATGGAACCCTGTTAGCTTTGTGCAAGATAAGCACCCCATCTGCTTCACTAACACTCTAGACCCTCACCTTTCCTAAAAAGTGCTATTATATCATGTATGTACAATACAATTTCTTTTATTTATTCATATCTCTTTAGGCCCTGGGGTTTTTTCCATATCTTGAGTTTTGCAAACAGTGCTGCAATGAACACAGGTATGCATATGTCTTTTGTAAATCTTATATTTTATTACATTTATCACTAATGTATTCACATTCATAATAACTGAGTCTCCATCACTAGAAACCAACACCCTTCTTTGAAGTGATAATACATAGAACATTTAATTTGCTTATTCTGTTTTCACTTAGGAAGATTTACACCAAGTAACTTCAGTCACAATACTTAAAGACAACTACCTTTATTGTTTGGTAACAAACAAAAAATTACAGTGACTTCATCTTAACCCAGAATTATGATGTTATTATTTGGCTTATCATCCTCATACATGTAATTGAAAAGCAAAATTGCTCAATAAATAGTTTTGAAAGAAGTGTAGTAACAAATAGGCTGAGTTATTGTGATATAAATGAAGTGTGAAAACCAGGCATCTATTTTAATAATGAAAATAGAATTATATTTTCCATTCATGTTTTTAAATTGGAAGACTAAAATAAATTGGTTAAATTTATGATTATTTAGATTATTTAATGATCACCATATCTAAGTGTATCAAAATATTTCATAAAATTAAACTAATATTCACCTATGAGAAGAGTAATACAAAATGACTTTTATATTTCAGTATTTAAAACTTTTCTACTGATTCTCCCTTTTACAAGATGTTGTTAATGTGTTTAAGATGCACATTTGGCTCTTATGTCTTACCACCTGCTCAGTAGATTTCTTTCTTACATGGATATTATAATATTATGTGAAATCTTCAGAATCTGTCACTACTGATATTGTCAATCTCTTCACAGAAGACATGTGAGTTGACAAGCTCTTTGGATGCAGATGTCACTACAAATTCATTTAATGTTAGAGGAAAAAATTGAAATTATGTATTTTATAACATTTCAAAAGTAATGGAACTTTAGGATATTTTAAATAGTGCTCAATAAACTAGGCAAAGTATAAATACATCCCCAATGATAAAACTACAGTAGCTTATTTAAGAATCTCAGCACTGACCTGTAAAAATGGGTTCAATGGAAAAAAGAATGTAAATTGATTTAAGAAATATATAGATATATATGCAAATATGCACATATATGCATATATTTATATATGTATATATGTGCATATACACTTATATATACATATAGTGGTCCTGAAATTATTAAAATGCTATTATTTAAATTCTTTTTCTATTTTATTTAAAATTATTAAGATTTTTTCTTTTTTTTAATTATGCCACCTTGAGACATACAATTACAAAGGTGTTCATAATTGGTTCTTGGTAGTACAGTATACCAGCACCCATCCCTCCACCAGTGCCCCATTTCCACCACCAATGTACCCCACCCCTCCCGCCCAACCCCAGGCTGCCTCAACAGCCGGTAGCCCAGGTTCCTCTCTTTCTCTCTCTGTCTCTCTCTGTCTCTGCATCTCTCTCCCTCTTATTTTACACATTGTGGCTAGCCCTGCAGATATTTAGAGTTTATCATTTAAGTCTCTTTGTATATATTCAATGGTGAGTTTTAATCTGCCATTACCATTTCCCACATTTAGTAAAACACTGGTATCTATTTATATCCTATTAATGAATGCAATCATTCTATATCTGTCCTTTTCCTTCTGACTAATTTCACTCAGCATGATACTCTCCATGTCCATCCATTTGCAGGTAAATTTCATAATTTCATCTTTTCTGACAGCTGCATAGTATTCCATAGTGTAGATGAACCACAGTTTCTTTAGCCAGTCCTCTGTTCTCACGCATTTAGGTTGTTTCCAGATTCTAGCTATAGTGATAGCACAGAGATGAATAAAGAAGTACAAATAGTGTTTCTGCTATGTGTTTTTCGGTCTTTCGGGTATATTCCCAGGAGGGCTATTGCTGGATCAAATGGGAGCTCAATGTCTAGTTTTTGGAGGAATGCCCATATTGTTTTCCAAAAGGGCTGGACCAGCCGGCACTCCCACCAACAGTGAATGAGAGTCCCTTTTTCCCCACATCCACGTCAGCACCGGTTGTTCTTGCTGTTTTGAATGTGTGCCAGTCTCTGTGGTGTGAGATGGCATACCTCATTGTTGTTTTGATTTGCATCTCCCTGATGACTAAAGATGAAGAGCACTTTTTCATATGCCTTTTGGCCATTCAAATTTCTTCTTTTGGAAGCTTCTGTTCATTTCTTCTCCCCATTTTTTGATGGGGTTAGCTGATTTTTTCTTGTGGAGTGCTACCAGTGCCTGATATATCCTGGATATTAACCCCTTGTCAGATGGGTATTGGGTGAATATCCTTTCCCACTCTGTGGATTGTCTTTGAATCTTGGTTACCATTTCTTTTTGAGGTGCAGAAGTTTTTCAATTTTATATAATCCCATTTGTTTATCTTTTCTTCCATTTGCTTGGTCTGTGGTGTGTCGGCTTTAAAAAATACTTTTTAGTTTTGATGTCATAGAGCATTTCTCCTATGTTTTTTTCGATGTACCTTATAGATTCATGTCTGATGTTGAGACCTATAATCCATTTTGATCTGACTTTTGTGCATGGCGTTAGAAGGAGGTCCAAGTTCATTTTTTACACATAGCTGCCCAGTTTTCCCAGCACCATTTGTTGAAGAGGCTTTCTTGGCTCCACTTAATATTTTTTGCTCCTTTATCAAAGATTGAGTGATTGTATATTTGAGAGTGTGTTTCAGGATATTCAGTTCTATCCCATAGGTCTACGGGTCTGTCTCTATACCAATACCACACTGTCTTAATTACAACTGCTCTGTAGTAGAGCTTGAGGTTAGGAAAAGTGATACCTCCCATCTTCTTTTCCTCAAGGATTGCTTTAGCTATTCGTGGGGTTTATTATTCCATACAAATTTCAGGAGCATTTGTTCAATTTCTTTGAAGAACATCATGGGTATCTTTATAGGGACCGCATTGAATCTGTATAAAGCTCTAGGGAGTATTACCATTTTGATAATGTTAATCCTTCCAATCCATGAGCAGGGAATGAGTATCCATTCCCTCAGATCCTCTTTTATTTCCTAAAGTAATGTTTTGTAGTTTTCTTTGTAGAGATCCTTCACATCTTTGTCAAACTGATTCCTAGGTATTTGATTTTCTGCTGCACTATTGTGAATGGGATAGTTTCTTTAATGTCCCTTTGTTCTCTTTCACTGTTTGCATATAGGAAGGGCATTCACTTTTGGGTATTGATTTTATACCCTGCCACTCTACTATAGTAATGTATTATTTCTAGGAGCCTCTTGATAGAGAGTTTCGGGTTTTCGAGGTATAATATCATGTCATCTGCAAATAGTGATAACTTGGCTTCTTCCCTTCCTATCTGGATGCCCTTAATGTCTTTTTTCTTCCCTGATTGCTACGGCAAGTACTTCCAGTACTATATTGAATAGAAGTGGTGAGAGTGGGCAGCCTTGTCTTGTCCCTGATCTTAAGGGGAAGGCTTTCAGTTTTTCCCCATTGAGAATGATGCTCGCTGTGGGCTTGTAGTAGATGGCCTGGATTATCTTGAGGAAGGTTCCTTCAATCCCCATTTTACGGAGAGTTTTTATCATGAACGGGTGTTGAATCTTGTCATATGGTTTCTCTGCATCTATTGATATGATCATATGGTTTTTATTTTTCTTTTTGTTGATGTGATGTATTATGCTGATTGACTTGCAGATGTTGAACCACCCTTGCATTCCTGGGATGAATCTCACTAGGTCAAGGTGTATAATCTTATTGATGACTCTTTGTATTCTATTTGCTAGTATTTTGTTGAAGATCTTAGCATCTGTATTCATCAGGGAGATTGGTCTGTAGTTTTCCTTTTTTTGTGACATCTCTGTCTGCTTTGGGTATCAGGGTAATATGTGCCTCATAAAAGCTAGTTGGGAGTGTTTCTGTTTCTTCAATTTGCCAGAAGAGCTTGAAAAGAATTGGGAGTAGGTCCTTTTTAATGGTTTTGTATAATTCACTGGTGAATCCATCTGGACCTGGGCTTTTGTGTTTGGGGAGACTTTTGATTACCGATTATATTTCCTCGATGGAGATAGGTTTGTTGAGGTATTCCAAATCTTCTTGTTGCAGACTTGGGAGGCTATAGGAATTCAGGAATGTGTCCATTTATTCTAGGTTCTCTTGTTTCGTGGCACACAGGCTCTCATAGTAATCTCTGATGATCTTTTGAATTTCTGTGGTTTCTGTTGTGATGTCCCGTTTTCATTTCTGATTCTATTTATTTGGGTTCTCTTGGGTTCTCTCTTTTCCTTTTCTTACAAGTCTTGCAAGTGGTTTGTCAATCTTGCTTATTTTTTCAAAGAACCAGCTTTTTGGTTTTGTTGATCTTCTGGACTGTTTTTTGACTTTCCATCTCATTGATTTCGGCTCTAATTTTTATTATTTCTTTCTTTCTGCTTGGGTTGAGCTCCTTTTGTTGATCACTCTCTAAGATCTTAAGTTGTGAAGTCAGACTGTTTATGATGGAATTTTCTTCTTTTCTGATGAATGCTTGAAGAGCTATGAACTTGCCTCTTAACACTGCTTTGCTGTATCCCACAAGTTCTGGTAATTCGTGTCTTCAGTCTCATTTGTTTCCAGGAATCTTTGGATTTCCTCTTTGATTTCTTTTATGACTTGCTGGTTGTTCAGCAGTGAGCTGTTTAGTTTCCAGGTACTTGGTATTGGTCTCCGTTTTTTGTGTACAATTACCTTCTATTTTCAGTTATTTGCATATGCAAATATAAATATATTTTGCAAATATATATAATTTGCATATATTTATGCAAATTTTCATTCTAAAATAGGAGATTGTCTCTTATCTATACTTGAAGGAATTCAGAGATATAAAAAAAGCTATATATTAGCCTGATTCTTTAGTTTTATGTACAATTAAAGTATGTACTACTTTAATTGAAGAGTGCATTTTAATATTATAAGTTTATTTGTGCATGTCTGAAAATAATCCTGTGTATGTACTATATTTTCCTTATTGCTAATATACAATTTTTTCCATGACCACACAATAATTCCCACTGTTCTTATTTTTACCTACTTTGCTTCCTATTTCCCTCTGCTAATAAATGATAAGGTCTTATATCCCCAAAATATATAAGTCCATATAGAAAAATAGATAGATAAATAGAAAGGAATAACAAAAATAACAAAGTAAAAGCAAAGTAGTATACTTTGAAGAAACATTTTAGGGAATATCTTGTACAAGCTGCCAAACTGTACCTCAAAAGTGTAAACTAGCATTTTAGTGGTTAGCATAATTGTATTATATATAGAAGGGCGTTTATAATGTTTTACAGCTGAAATATAAATTCTCTTCCAACCAGTGTTATTTTGAAATAATTTTGAAATAATTATTGATATAGAAGTAGAAGTACAAGACAACCTTTGAGAGCATAATCTCATATTCAATGTTTCCCCCAAATAGGTTATAGCACACATTATGGATTGCTGGCAATATACAAGACAACAGTAGCTTTAAAACAATTTAAAACAGGGTAGTGTGGTTCTTTTTTTCTGTAAAAACAGAGTATGAGAAATAAGTTTGGGAACTTCTCATATGCATCAAACCATGGCAAGCTCCAAACGGCTACAAATTAAATTTGTTTTGTTTTGTTTTGTCCCCTAATAAGCTGATATCCTAGAGACACCTGGTTAACAATCTTTGGTTACTACATCAGAATATATAGTGAAGTGTTAATCTTTTGGAGGAGGCAATTAGATAAAAAGCAATAAATTATGTGTTAATTATATGTGTCTAACGTGTTAATGAGAAGATCACAGTGTGGCACAAGTACTTGGGATTTAACAGAAAAAGAAAAGAACCAGCTGAGAAAGCAAATGACTTAGTGATGGGCGCTAAAAGATATCAAAAGATGTATTTTCAGGAGGCAATAATTTAGCTAGTAAATCTGTTTGTAAAAATATGATTCATCAAAATTTACAAAAATATTCACAGGTATAAATTTATATACATGCAAATAGCCTCAGGTTCTGAAACTTATTTTTAAAGCTTTAGACTTGATCAGTTGATCACTTGACATCCCATTATTCATCGATTTGCTCGAGCGGGCACCAGTAATATTTCCATATGACCCTATCACATGTCAGTGTAGCCCCATGGCATCTGGTTGCTTCGGAATTAGCTTTAGATTAAATAATGAAAAACTTTTTTGCCAGGTTTACTAGTAGAAATACAGAATAGGATAAATTAAAAAAGAAATCATTTTAAGGTTCCATTGCAGATATATTTTTCCTCAATT
Source organism: Cryptotis parvus (assembly GCA_021461705.1). NCBI lineage: Eukaryota > Metazoa > Chordata > Mammalia > Eulipotyphla > Soricidae > Cryptotis > Cryptotis parvus. The sequence goes on along the minus strand of JAJIBD010005181.1, from coordinate 890 downwards.
TTTTCATTATTATTAACCCTTTCTTTGCTTAATGCTACCTCAGTTCTGAAAATTCACTCAATCTAGCACATGCCAACACCTCTATAGATCTCACTACCACTGAATAAATTTGGCTTTGCAATAATTTTTGTGTTAGTTATGAAAGTGTTTTCACCAGGCTTGTAAGTCACTGGCGCCGAAATGGAGATAACTAAGTTGTGGAGCTCATCATTAGCATGTGCCAGCCCTGGGTAATATGCATTGCACCACACGACCTCCTGAGCAACACAATTTGTAGAAATTATTTAATTAATTTAATTTAATAAATGAAGATATGATTTATGTTTTCTCTGTTTCATTTTTTGTTATTCTACATCTATCATTCCAAGCTACTTTAGTATTTAGAACTATACAAAAATTCGCTGGAAAATGAATCTGTCACTAAGAGCCAGGTTGCTCATAGTTTTGCCCTATGAGTGAGTTTTTTTGATTTTTTTTTCAGTTCTCAACCTCCTTTATTAATTCTCCTCCTTATGACTTCAACCTTTTCTTCTGCTCTTGGATAACATTTCCAGCCCAAATCTGTCTATCATTCATCCCACCCTCATGAATTAAATTCCTTTGGTAGTAGCTTATTTCCTATTTTATATAAAATTTTTTATTAAAAATGTAATATGTTGAACAGAATTTCCTATGGAATTTTAGATTCCTAAAAAAAGCAGGTGGCTTGAGAAGGCTTAAGTATAGAGTTATTCATAACCCCCAAGAAAACATACTATGTTAGGAGTTTAGGTCCTATTTATAACTAAGACTCCTTGTGATTGCTCAGGGAAATGTATAACTTTACCTTGTTTAGTGGTTACAAAAGCACTTCTTTCCTTCTCAATCTATATTTCATATATAAGTATTGA
>JAJIBD010005180.1:0-120318 GCA_021461705.1 Cryptotis parvus | reverse complement strand
CCCCATCTCCCCACCCCTGAGCAGCACCTGGGCACAGACAAGGGATCCAGGCTGGCTCAGAGAAGTTTCAGGTTGATCTAAGAAGCCCAGAGCTGGGACAGCGCCACCCCTTCCCAGCCCCGCTCCCCACACTCACCCCTGTGCTCCTAAGTTGCAGCCTGAGTGCCAGGAAGAGGAGGAGGGAGGCGGGCGGATGCGCTCGTGGTCGTCCTGCATCTGGAGGCGGATGGGCCGGCGCAGCCCCCCAGGAGATGTTCAGCAGCCCCTCGACGATGAACTCGTCCTCCTCCTGCAGTAAAGAAAACGGGCTGCTGTCAGGGGAGCGCCACCGGGGTCCCCGACAGTGCGACAGTGCCGGGAAGCGAGTCCCCTTCTACCTCCGAGCCGGGCGAGGAATGGATGAAAACTCAGGAATCCGATGCAGTTTTAAAAGGCTTTACTTATCACAGGTTCAGGCATACAAATCAGCAAAAGGAAAAGCCTGGTGCTTAGGATTCCCGGCTAGAACCCCAGCCACGTGTAGGCCAAGATGGCGGCCACCACGTGTAAAGGCCTGTAAAAGGAGAAGACAAGACTCCCAAGAAGGGTGCCAGCTCACAGAGAGCCCAAAAAAAAGCAGCAGAGAGAGAGAGAGAGAGAGAGAGAGAGAGAGAGAGAGAGAGAGAGAGAGAGGGGGAAAGCAGGCTAGTATTATACCCCTGCAACTAGGACCTCCTTCCCACTGTTATGGAAAGCAGGGAGGGTTAAATGCCCTTAGGTAATCCCCCCCTGCACCTCACCTAGGCCCTTTTATATGCTAATGTTTTGAGCCAAGATCTGCCTGGAAATGCCTTTATAGGGTAGAGAAGGGGGTTTCTGAGATGGCATGTCTCTGTACCAAAGACTAATACTAATGCCAGTTAAATATTTCTCCAAGCCTTCACAAGTCTCTTCTACTTCATTGTAGTTTTGTATTTTAGTTGCCTTTGAGTATATCAGGGAGCCATGCTTGTTTGCTTGGAAGCAAACAGCATTTCTCTCTGGTCTAATTACTTAGGGATCCTACGTGGCCAGGCAAATATGCTGGTAAGATCTAGTTAGTCCCACGATGATTGTGGTATCATGAGAGAATATTTATACCAGCCAGTACAGAATACATGGTCAGATAAGACTGCCACATTCAGACTACCCCCTATCTATGAAGTGACCTGCAGGAGGCAATCCAGGGCAGATGCAGAGGCCTAGGCTTTTAGGTGTCCTGCAACAGGCTGCCTTGGGGGTGGCACAGGCACCGCCACAGAAGCCAGCGCCACTCTGGGGGGTGACTAACAGCATGTTTGACTCGCTGAACACACCAAGCTATAGTTTACAGGGTAGGGGAGCAGCCACCCTAGCTCTGCGACGTGGCCCATGGAATCCCTGAAGCTGAACTCAAGCTGGCACTGAAGTTGCCTGAAGGTCCAAGCGCACATGCACCATTATGAAAAGTTTCCTTCAAGCCCCAGAGATAGTACAGTGAGGTAGGCAAGACAAGGGAGAAGGAGGGAGGGAGAGGGGGAGGAGGGACCGAAGGGAGGATGAAGGGAGGGAGGAAAGAAAGGAAGGGGGAAAGGAAGGAAAAAGGAAAAAAAGGAAAAGGGAAGGGAAAAAATGAAGGAAAGAAAAAGCAAGGAAAGATGAAAGTATGATAGAATTTATAGAATATTATGCTACAATAGTGTTCATAAAGCAAACAATGGGACCAGAGGGAGTACAGGAGTGAAGCACTGTCCTTGCATGAAACTGAACCCATTTCAATAACAGACACCACATATGGGCGCCTGAGAACTGCCAGAAGTGATCCCTGGGCACCGAGCAAGGAATAAGCCTGGTATGGCCCAATATCCGCCCCACCAAAGTTTATCTTTATACTAAATGGCCCTCCAGGAAAAAAAAGACACACTTCTTTTAAAATGAGAACTTGCTAACCAAAACAAGAATTAAACCCTTGAATTAGCTCATTCCCTATCCTGTGCCATGGAAAAAGGTGTCTTTGGCTCTGTGCTCGGCCACCCAGCCAGCTGCTGGGAGCATACTCAAAGCATCATTTCCCATGTTTACAGCGAGCTCCCAGCTCCCCTGACAGATCAGCTGTTACCTTAAAGAGGGTGTCAGGGAAGAAAGGGGTGTACACACTAACAAAGCAACTAGAAGAAAAGATAAACATATGAGACTACATGAAACTAAAAAGCTTCTTCACCTCAAAAGAAACAGTGACCAAGATACAAAGACAGTCCACAGAATGGGAAAGAATATTCACCCAATACTCATCTGATAAGGGGTTATATACAGGATATATCAGGCTCTGGTAGAACTTTACAAGAAGAAATAGACAACCCCATCAAAAAATGGGGAGAAGAAATGAACAGAAACTTCAACAAAAAAAGAAATTTGAATGGCCAAAAGGCACATGAAAAAATGCTCATCATCACTAATCATCAGGGAAATGCAAATCAAAACAACAATGAGATATCACCTCACACCACAGAGACTAGCACATATCCAAAAGAACAAGAACAACAAGTGCTGGCGTGGATGCGGGGAGAAAGGGGACTCTCATCCATTGTTGGTGGGAATGTTGACTGGTACAGCCTTTTGGGAAGACAATATGAACATTCCTCCAAAGACTATAAATTGAGCTCCCTTTTGACCCAGCCATACCACTCCTGGGAATATACCCTGGGAAGCCAAAACACACAGCAGTAACACCATCTACACTTCTATGTTTATAGCAGCACTATTCGCAATAGCCAGAATCTGGAAACAACCAGAGTTTCTGAAAACAGACGACTGGATAAAGAAACTGTGGTACATCTACAGAATGGAATACTATGCAGTTGTTAGGGAAAAAAGAATGGAATATTATGCAGCTGTTAGGAAAAAATAAGTTATGAAATTTGTTTATAAATGGATGGACATGGAGAGGATCATGCTGAGTGAAATTAGCCAGAAAAGGACAATATAGAATGACTGCATTTATTTGTGGGATACAAAAAATAATAGTGTGATACCAATATCCAAGACCAGGCAAAACATGGATCAAGATTCTTGTCAGTGGGTGGAATCTACTGCAAAAGTGTGGGAGTCAGAGGTTAGGTAAGTCAGAGAAAGGAACAGTGTACTAATAATTGTTGGAAATAATAATACCAACCTAGAACTGAGCATTGAATGTAGGCAAAGGGATATACCTGAAAACCTCTAAATGTATGTATTGAAAGGCACAGAATTGAAGAGGAGAGTGAGAGAGAGAGAGAGAGAGAGAGAGAGAGAGAGAGAGAGAGAGAGAAAGAGAAAGAGGAAAAGTGCCTACCATAGAGGCAGGCAGGGGGAGGGAATCAGGGGACATTGGTGGTAGGAAATGGGCACTCGTGGAGGGATGGGTGCTATAACACTGTATGACTGAAACCCAAACATGAGCATCTTTGTACTGTATAGCTCATAGTGGTATAATTAAAAAAGTGAAAAAATATACAATATGATATTTTGATTTTTGTATACAACGGTTATCAAAAAATGTTTTCCTCAAAATATGGAGAAATAAACCTGAATAGTGGGGGAAAATCCCCTCAGTAAAAAAAAAGAAGGGGCCGGAGCGATAGTCCAGCGGGTAGGGCGTTTGCCTTGCACGTGGCCTGCCTCTGCCAGCCCAGGTTCGATCCCAGGCATCCCATATGGTCCCCCAAGCACAGCCAGGAGTAATTCCTGAGTGCAGAGCCAGGAGAAACCCCTGAGCGCTTCCAGGTGTGACCCAAAAAACAAAAAAAAAAAAAAAAGAAGAAAAGGAAAAAAAAGAAAAGGGGTGTCCAATGGTAATGAGCTGGGACATGCCGTATCATCCAGATTTCTTTGTGGGAGGGAGGTATCAGACTCGAGGTGCTCTAGGGATTATGTGGTGCCAGGCTGGAACCTCGGGTCCCAGCATGCAAAGCCAGCAGTCCAGCCCTTAACTACACAACTTCTCAGAGCCCATAATGAGTAAGTGGGGTAGATTGCAACTCTCTGAGCTGTACTCTATAAATAAATCCCCCAAAGAAACCCACATTTACACTCCAGGCCGCTGGCTGATGAGTTGAATGTGGCATCCTTCTAAGGGTCTTAACACTCACACTCACTGCATTTGTGACCGTGAATCTCTTCACCAAACATCTTAAGATTTTACTCTAGGGGCTGGAGCGATAGTCCAGCAGGTAGGCCATTAGCCTGGCACGTGGCCAACAGGTTTGATCCCTGGCATCCCATATAGTCCCCTGAGCACCACCAGGAGTAATTCCTGAGTGCAGAACCAAGAGTAACCCCTGACCATTGCTGGACGTAAAGCAAAAGAAAAAAAAAAGAATTTACTCTATAGGCTGCTCCCCAGGAAAGTTGGTAAAGTACTGCTATAGTCACGGGTCTACCAAGCCATCACTTTAGGTGAGAAAGCCAGGATATTTAGGGACGGAGTGATAGCACAGTGGGGAGGGTGTTTGCCTTGCATGCAGCCAAGCCAGGTTCAATCCTGGCATCCCATATGGTCCCCCCGAGCTCTGCCAGGAGTAATTCCTGAGCGAAGAGCCAGGAGTAACCCTGAGCATCACCAGGTATGACCCCAAAAAGCAGAAAAAAATAAAAGAAAAGAGAAAGCCAGGATATTTAATCACTTAATGTCAATACAGACCACAACTAGGATATCACCAAAATTATCGGCCCCAAGCAGGGATACATAGCACTTTATACAGGAGTTGTTTGGGAAACATTGTGAGGCAAAGAGGAGAAGAGCAAAAATGTGGTTGTGTGATGACAATACACCGAGGTTCACTGAAGGGGGGGTTGGGGGGGCACAACACGAGACAATGAGGGGGCCCTTTCTGGGAAAATCTGTGCTGGATACATTCTGTTTGGGGTCCAGTAGAGACGTTTATTATCTGCTAATGTTTTGGTGGCCCTGTTCACCTTCCCTCTTGGTAGCAAGGCAGGTTTGGGGCCTTCTATTCTGCTCTGGTCAGCTTTAGGATTTATGACATATTCACTCTGCCCTGCTCCCAGAATGGGTCACTCAGAGCCCCCACCTCCAGCTGCCTCCCTGGTTACTGTACTTAGCGACCTGTTTATGCGTCTAACTGCCATGACTGCAACCATACATAAGATAAGGCATTTTTTAATTCAGAGAAGCACATGGGGAGCACAGTGAAACTGCAATTTAACCCTCCCATAGCACACTGAAATTTTGCTAATGTCAGCCACTCATTTGTAGAAGCTTTGAGAAAAGTCTCTAAAAAAGGCCATAGTGATAGTATAGCAGGGAAGGTACTTGCCTTGAATGCAGCCAACCCAGGTTTGACCACTGGCTTCCCATGTGGTCCCTGCACTCCTCCAGTAGTGATTCCTGAGTGCATAGCCAGGAGTAAGCCCTGAGCATTGCCAGGTGTAACCCAAATACACACACATGCACACACACACACACACACACACACACACAAATTATAATTTTTTTAAAAAATAAATAAAAAGGGGGCCAGAGCGATAGCACAGGGGTAGGGCATTTGCCTTGCACGTGGCCGAACCCGGTTTGATCCTCGGCATCCCATATGCCGTCCCCTGAGAGAGTGCAGAGCCAGGAATAACCCCCTGAGCATTGCCAGGTGTGACCCAAAAAAGCAGAAAGAACGATAGATAGATCGATAGATAGATTGAAAGATCGATAAGTAAATAGGTCGATAGGTCGATAGGTCGATAGGTCGACAGGCGGCGCCGGACCGCGAAATGACAGACAGACAGACAGACAGACAGACAGACAGATAGCTAGAATAAAAAGGTCCCGTCCCCTTTGCAGAGTTTCGATTTTTTGAACCAAATTTGGGGTAGGGGGGCCCTCCCAGCACTGCTTAGGGTTTACTCCTAAATGTGGACTCAGTGATCACTCCTAATTATGCTCAGGGGATCTTATATGATGCTGGAAATAAAACCAGGGCTGGCCACATGCAAGGCAAACACCATATCTGCTGTACTACCTCTCCAACCTGCTATAAACCAAACACCCTGGCCAGGGTTCAGAGATCAGACCTGCCTCCCGGCCCAGTCTGCAGACACCAATGACCTCTGCCTGTGAATAACAAACCCATCATCATCCTTCGAGAAAGGGAGAGTAAAGAAGGCAGGAGAGGGCTGAAGCAAGTTTGGGGTACTAGGGGTCTTGGAGGAGGATCGCCTGCATTTAAGAACAGGCCACAGGAATAGGAGCAATAGCATAGTGGGTAAGGCATTTGTCTTGTATGCAGCCAACCCAGGTTCAATCCCTGGCACTGCCAAGAGTGATTTCTGAGTGCAGAGTCAGGAGAAGGCCTGAGCATTGCTGGCTGTAGCCCCAAGACAAAAACAACAAAAACAAAAAAGAACAGGCCATAGACAAAAGAAGGCTGGAATTGCACTTTTATTTTATTTAATTTATTTTGGGGTGGGTCACACCCGGCAATGCTCAGCAATTACTCCTGGCGGTGCTCAGGGAACCATGTGGTATACTGAAGATTGAACCCAGGTCGGTCGCGGTGCAAGGCAAACGCCCTACCCACTGGACTATCGCTCTGGCCCCTGGACTTGCATTTTAAATCACGTGATTGTAGGACAGAACTTAACTCAAAGTAAGACTTTACCTAAGTGGAGTGATCTGAGGGAAAGGAAGGACCACTGCATCCCTCTCTCTGTCCCAGTCAGGCTGCCTGATAGCTGAAATTCCATCATCCATGATCCCTTTCCATAGATCAAATCTCCATGGCTCCACACCCTGAAAATGAATCTAAAAGGGTCATCCGTGTGCCTTCTTATCAGTCAGGAACACTTGAGTATAACTTACTCTTCTGGCTCCTCTATAGCTAGCTCAGCACCTTCTGATAATGGCATCACAGAAACGGATACAGGATGAGTAAGCTTAGATCAGGATGGGGGCGGGGCAGACACAGAGGGACAAGAAAGGCCATTTCAAGAAGGAACCTCAGGGGCTGGAGCGATAGTACAGCAGGGAGGGTGTTTGTCTTGCATGAAGCTGACCTGGGTTCTATCCCCGGCATCTCAGATGGTCCCCCGAGCACCGCCAGGAGTAATTCCTGAGTGCAGAGCTAGGAGTAGTCCCTGAGTATTGCCAGGTGTGATCCCCTCTAAAACAAAGGAACCCTCAAGTGAAAGCTGCATCTGTAGGACAGGGACAGTGGTGGCATCCAGAGCTTGTTTGACATACCCGGGTGCTGCAGCAAAGGGACAAGGGCCTAAATGGACGCACACTGATGGTGCAGAAGTGTGGTTTCCGGTTTGCCCAAGAGGAAGCCTGCCTGTAAGCCATCTGAAAGATCCTTCCACGAAACATTCCCCAGAGATTGACCCCACTTGGAGGCTAATGTTAGCTCACCTACATGGGCACCAAAATAGCCCTAAAATATAAAACTTCAACGTTGAGGGGATGGAGAAGCCCCACCCAGCCTTGCTCAGGGCTCACTCCCAGCTCTGTGCTCAGGGATCACTTTTGATGGTGCTGAGGGGACCTTATGGGGACCTGGAGATTGAACCCGGTTGGCTACATGCAAGGTAAACACCCTACCCGATGGACTATCGCTCCAGCCCCAAAGTTCATCATTTTTATGAACAGAATGAGTGAACTCCAGGACACCCTGCTCATATCTGAGAGGCCAGGGACAGGGGCACAAAGACCAAAGCCCCCCAGCTGGGAAGCAGCCTCTGCTGGAGTCCTGGAACTCCTGATCCTTACCTCGCGGTGTCGCAGCTGCAAATTCTGGCCTTCATAGTACAAGTTATAGGTCTTCAGATGCAGGAGAAGTTCATTCCTGGGAGCGTTGAGGAGGGAACACGAGTAACATTCTTAGAGAAGCCACTGCAAGCGTGGTGTGCCCGTTTTTCCCTGGAACCCAACTTTCAGTCACCCTAGGTTTGTCCATACGAGCTTGTCCGTACCCCCAAGTTCCATCTCTTCCACCACCCCCCACCTGCCCCACCATCACCGGCTTCTCCAAAGAACAAACACCAGATTGGAATATTGAATACCTGAAACAACACTGTTGTGAACAATTCTGTATATCACAGTGTTTAAATCAAATTTAAAAAACTGAAAAAAAACACAAAAGAATAAACACCAACTTAGAACATCAGTGGTGCTGGAGAGATATTATAGTGGGCAGGACATTTGCCTTGTATGTGACCAACCCCAGTTCGATCCTTTATTATCCTATATGGTCCCCAGAGCAAAAGTAATTTCTGGAGACCAGAGCGATAGCACAGTGGGTAGGGTGTTTACCTTGCGTGCAAACCCCCGTTAGATCCATGGCATCCCATATGGTCCCCCTGAGTACCACCAAGAATAATTCTTGAGTGAAAAGCTAGGAGTAACCCCTGAGCATTGCCAGGTGTGACCCAAAAAGCAAAAAAAAAAAGTAAGTTCTGAATGAAGAGCCAGGAGTGACCCCTGAGAATCACCAGCTGTGGCCCAGAAAATAAATAGATAGATAAATAAATGAATGGATGGATGGATGGATGGATGGATGGATGGATGGATGGATGGATGGATGGATGGATAGATGATAGATATAGATAGATGATAGAGAGATAGAGAGAGATGATAGAGATAAAAATAGAGAGAGATAGAGATAGAGATAGAGACGGTAGAGATAGATCGATTGATCGATAGATAGATAGATAGATAGATAGATAGATAGATAGATAGATAGACAGACAGACAGACAGACAGACAGACAGAGAGGACAGACAGATAGATGATAGAGAGAAGATAGATAAGCACCAATGGAAGGAGTAGCTCCAAGAAGCAGGGCAGAGCTGGACTACTCTACTGAGGATGACTAGAATGAGCATGGGCTGGGCTAATTTTTTCTTTTTCAAATTAAGTCACTGTGAGGAACACAGTTACTAAGTTGTTCCCTGAACACAATACTCCAACATCCATCCCTTCACCAGTGCATATTTTTTCACCACCAATGTTCCCAGTTTCCCTCCACACCACAACCTGCAACCTGCCTCTATGACACTTTTCCTTCTCTGTCTCTGTCTCTGTCTCTCTCTCACCCCTCTCTCCCTCCCTCCCTCTCCCCTCCTTTTGGGCATTATGGTTTGCAATACAGGTACTGACGGGCTATCATGTATATCCCTTTACCTCATGTCAGCACTCAGTTCTTGTCCAGAGTGATCATTCCCAACTCTCACTGTCGAAAAGTGGTCCCTTCTCTATCCTAGCTGCCCTCCCCAGCACCCCTGCTTGTGACAAGCTTCCAACCATGGGCCAGTCCTCCCAGCCCTTGTTAGGGGTGAGGAACTTCTGAATCTACCTAGAATATTTTCTTCTAGATGATTTGAAACTTTTATTTTAAATTTTTTAAAAATTAAGGCAGGAGAGATAATAAAGGGGTTAAAGCACTTACCATGGGTGCAGCGGACCCTGGTTTAATCCCTAACGTCACATACGCTCTCCCGAGCCCCAAGCAGGAGAAAGCCCCAAACAGCGCCAACTGTGGCGCCAAAGTGACTCCCACCCTTTGATTTTTTTCAAAATCCATCTCTTAAGTCTGGTATCTGATCTTAGCTACAAAAAATACCAGTTTGGGGATGGGGGTCCCTGGAAACAGTTTTTCTGTTGAGAAGAGAGAGAAGTTCACTGTCTCAGTGAGCCCTCAGAACTCTGAGAACAAGTGAGGGAATCTAAATAAGGGCTGGGCTGAGAGGCTCACAGCCATGATCTTTTTCTTCTTCCCAAGCCAGAGTGGGAGTGCTTGCTCTCTCTCCATCCACTCATCAGGGGAGAAATGTGGGCTCACACTGGAGGTTAACACTGGCTGAAGTCCTGACAAGTTAAACCCAGATAATTTGGAGTGATTCTAAGCAAGCCAAAATGAACTTGGGAAAAATGTGACTCCAAATAACCTTAAACAAAATCTGTTTAGCACTTTGGAACATGGAGATTCAAAGGCTAAACACAGCTGGGAGGGCGCTTGCCTTGCTCACGGCCTACTCGGGTTTGAGCCCAGCATCCCATATGGTCCACCGAGCACCACGAGGACTAAGAGCCAAGAGTAACCCAGAGCGTGACTCTAGCCACACAGCCATGTGTTCTTAGCCAAAAGTGTCTAGCGGATATAAAAACATCTTTGCCGGGTCCCGAGAGATAATATAGAGGTAGGTCCCTTGCCTTGCACACAACTGATTGCAATTCAATTCCCTGAGCAACCCCCAAAAAGAGATCCCTGAGCATAGAACAGGAGTAAGCCCTGAATACCACCAAATACGGTAGGAAACACTCCTCGCCTCCCAAAATTAAAAACAAAACACTTTGTTCCAGAGGAGATAAAAGTTCAGTGAAGATGAGATCATCCAAGAGACACAATCCCTGTGTTGGGCATAACAACAAGTCCTCCAGCTTCAAATCCAAAAACAAAAATACACAAAAAGGCAATTTAGGCTCCAATCCTATTACATCAGCAAAAATTTGGGAACTTGGGGTACAAGAGATTTCAGAGGTTGGAGAGGCACAAAACCACGTACAAAGGACATCTGTGCCTAGTTTAGCCCAAAGCCCAGCAGCACGGGACTGCAGATGGGCAGGATTCTGGCAGGACAGTACTGTGAGCGCCAGCATCACCACCTTCTGGAAGCACTCCATGATTGCTGAGCCCCGAGTGCCATGTCTTCAAGCTGACCTTTTTTTTTCACACTGTGGCTTGGGGACTCAGAGAGACTTGCTTTTACACACAGAGACAATCTGCCAGATGCTCTCAATAGTGTACACAGCTGCCACTCCCACACAGAAGCCAAATGCCTATGTCCGGGAGACCCAGAAAAGCATGGTAACAAATATACTTACTTGAAATATATTTATCCTGTCCACACGGGACGAGGGGCAGTTTGATGGCCGTAGTCCATTCCTCCTCTCTCTTGTCATCAGAAGGAGAGCCCTGGATGAGAAAGGAGACAGAGAGTCAAGTCAGGGAGGGTGCTGAAAATTTTGCTCACAGAACTCGGGGCTAGAAGTGGAGTGTGGGCTTCAAGTGCTGGTCTTGCACACGGCAGACGCCTGTTAGATCCTCAGCACCTCACGTCCTCCAGACATCACTGGATGCAACCCTGGAAGCCCCCAAGCAACTCCAAGTATGGCCCTGGGGTAATTCCTGGCACTGCAGAGTGCATAAAGCAGCTAGAATTGAACCACTGCCTGATTGGCTGAGTCACTGGGAAGGAGCGCTGACCCTCCCTTTGTAAGTCCCCACCCTCCAGTAACCCAAGCATGGGCCTGCTGTGGGGCTCAGCAGTAAAGCGCCTGCCTTGCAAGAATGAGATCCAGGTTTGATCTCCGGCACAGAAAGTGAAAATACGCGGGCGCTTGCCTTGCACGTGTCCAACCCAGGTTCGATCCCTGGCACCTCATACAATCCCCTGAGCCTGCCAGGAGAGATCCCTGAGCACAGAGCCAGGAATAACCCCTGAACATCACCAGGGTGCTCTCCTCCCAAAAATGTGTGCAATTCCTCCACTCCCTGCACACTCTCTGCTGCCAAGGGCCCAAGGCTGAGTGTTCAAGCACCACAACCGAATGCTGGTCACCTGGTTAGCACTACAATCACTTGTGTGTGTGGCCCTGGTCACCACAGCAATAACAAAAGTGGAAGGCAAGGAAGCAGAATTTAAGGAAAAAAAAATGGTTTCAGGCATGACATGTGTCTCAGGGCCAGAGTTCCCAGCAGAGACCCTGGAGCAGATCCACAACTACATAAATGGACAAACGGCCTGAAGGCCGCTCTCTGGGCAGTGCATCCTCCCCCAGACATTTTTTTACAAGAATTCTCAAACATAAATTGAAGAAATTCTGCATGAACCTATGGCTTCTTTTCTATTCATAATGTCACTCTCACCCTTCATCACACACCGCCTACATATCTCTATATCATTTCACCGCCCTTCTTTTGATGACTTCAAAGTAAACGATATAAAAAAAGAAGTCTTACCAATTTTAAGACTGAAATTATACTTTTATATACAGAAATATGAAACTGGAAAAATCCACAAGTATTTGGAAAATACCACTCTTGAATAACAGAATAAAAAATGTTAAATGTGATGAATTTATCCTGAGCACATGATGTATCCTGAGCACATGATGGAATATTATGCAGGCAAAAAAAGCATCCCTTGCCATTTGTGGCAACAAGGATTGAACTTGGGGTGACATAATCCTAAGTGAAGAAAGCTGTACAAGGACAAGGTCTGCATGATTTCACTTATCTATGAGTCAAACTCTTAGGAGCAGAGAGTAGAATAGTAATTACCACAAGGGATAGGGTGAGGAAATGTCAGTGAAAAAAACTTTCAGTAATAAGATGAGTCCCTCTGGGCAATTTCACAGTTGGCAACACAGGCTTATATACTGGAAAGCTGCTAAGGGACTGCATATGAGAGGTTTTCTCTTCAGGCACCAAAAAAAAAAAAGGTAATTAATGAAGTGATAAAACTGTTGAGCTTAATTGGTAATCATTTCACAACTTACACACGGATCAAATCATCACCTTAAATGTAAACAATATTATATGGCAATGATATCTTAGCAGATCTAGGAAAATATATTAGCTAGATGGATAAAATAAGCTGGATTCTTATTCAAAACGACAAGTAGGGCTGGGGCTATAGCTCAGTGGCAAAAGGATTTGCCCTGCATGCATGAGGTCCTGGGTTCTAGCTCGGGTAACGCCCTCCAGACACACACACACACACACACACACACACACACACACACACACGCACACACACGCCAACTGTAAACATCAATCACTGTCCCCTATGCTTTATCATCTAAGTGAGTGTAACACCTATTTACATTTGCAGTGAGTTTTCATTTTTGTCCTTTACCTGTCCCGTATCTTTGTGGATTGTCAACAACATTATGACATCTGGAGCAAAACAGGTGAGTGTGTAGAACAAAGAGGATGCGAGGACCAGAGCAACATCCTTGGGAGAAGGTAAACCAAGCTCTGCAGGGGGCGCAGGGCTCCAGGCACTGCAGGACTCAGAAGAAGGTGTGCATTGCCCAATCCCAGATTCTGATCTCTCCATCCCCGAGTCTGGGCAGGAATAAAGAGCCCAGACTCTGCCCAGATCCACATGGGAAGGAAGACTGGCTGCTCCGGGACTCCTGACTCACGAGCCAGGAGAGCTGGGGCTCCTTTAGACAATGCAGAAACAAGCCAAGAGAGGCCAGAACAGGAGCTGAGGCCTGTGGAGGAAGAAGTGCATGCTCCAAAGGGGTGAGAACCCTGAGTCATCTGGGCACCCCTGTTCTCCCCAGGGTCCCTCAAAGTGAATCCAAGTGTGAAATAAAAAAAACCCAGGGTGCCTAGGGAGAAGACTGGGGGTAGAGCACCTGCCTGGCACGCCTGAATGGCAGGCTCTACCCCTCCACACTGCCCCACAATGGGGGCCATCGCTGGTGCACCACCACAATTTGTGAGCTCTACAACTGAGTGTGTGACCCCTAACATCAAGATGACACAGCAACAAAAAAGGTAACAAGGCAACCCACAAGATGGAAGAAAATAGATGTAAGTCATTCATAGAACCAGGAGGCCACGTCCTTGGGGCGGGAGATATGACATTTGCCTTGCATGAGTCCGACTTGGGTTCAACCCTGGCATCACATATGTCCTCTGAGCACTGCCAGGAGTAAGCCCTGAACACAGTTGGGTTTGGCCCCAAAACAAAAATAGGAGGGGAGTTTATATCCTGTATATGGTGGATATGTATCAAGCAGATACTGTCTATATGAAGAACTCCAGCATCGGAGAGACAGGGTTGCCTTGCAGGCATAAAGCCTGGGGAAGGGAGGGGTAAAGGGAGGGAGGAGGAGGGAGGGTGGAGTTTAAAACCTCCCATGTCTCAATCACCACCACCAAAAAATGAACATGACTTAAAAAAACAGGTCAAAGTTTCTGAACACGCGTGTCTCTGGAAAGGATATATAAATAGTCAACAAATGCATACCCAACATCACTGATCATGAGTGAAAGGAAATGAAAATCCGAACCACAGTGGTAGACCAGCCCACACTTTCTCTAATGGCTACTAATAAGCAAAAATACCAAGTGTCGGTGAGGGTGTAGAGAAAGCAGCGCTTTGCCTCTCCTGAGAAGACCGTGAAAGGCACAGCTGCTGTGCGAAGTGTCATTGTGGTTCCTCAAAAAGTTTTACAAATAGCATTACTGTATGATTCAGACATTCCACTTCTGGGTATATACCCCAAAGAAGCGAAAGTAGGAACTAAAAGACATTTGTACAAAATGTTTATATCAGCATGACAGCCAGAAGGTAGGAGGCCCTCAAATGCGAGTACACTGGACCGGAGAAATATTGCAGTGGGTAGGGCGTTTGTCTTGCATGTGACTAACCAGGTTCAATCCCTGGCTTCTCATATGGTTCCCCAAGCAGTGCCAAAAGTGATTCCTGTGTGCAGAACCAGGAGTAACCCCTGAGCATTGCTGGGTGTGGCCCCAAAAGTAAACAAATTCTCATTTAACATTTGTGGGTTTCAAAAAAAAATTTTGGAAATGATAATACCAGCCTAGAAAATGATAACATCTGAATGTATGTATTGCAAGCCACGTGTGTAAGAGAGAGATTAAGAGAGAGAGAGAGAGAGAGAGAGAGAGAGAGAGAGAGAGAGGAAAAGTGCCTGTCATAGAGGCAGGCTGGGTAAGAGGGGGAGGGAATCAGGGGACAGTGGTGGTAGGAAATGGGCACTGGTGAAGGGATGGGTGCTGGAACACTGTATGACTGAAACCCAAACATGAAATTCTTTGCAATTTATATCTCACGGTGGTATAATAAAAATATTTTTAAATAAATAAATATTAATTAATTAATTAATTAATTAAAATGCTGTGTTTTGGTCGCTCATTGTGCCAACTGCAGGGCACAGAGCGCTGAGCTCTATTCAGAAAATGAAACCTCCCCCGTGTACCCCAAAGAGGCACCTATGGGCATAGTTGATCTTTAAGTCATTTTCCCTCTACTTTACTAAAAAGGAAAGAACAGTTAACATCAGAGCCCATTATGTTGGGGGTGGAGTTTGCACTCTCTCCACTTGGCAAGGCAAGGAAATCAAGCTATCAGGACCAGATGAGAGTATGGCCAGGGAAGGCGCTTGCCTTGCATGCTGCTGGCCTGATTTGATCCCTGGCACCACACATGACCCCTCAAAGCATTGCCAGAAGTGATCCCTGTGCGAGTGCCAGGGATCCCTGAACACTGCCAGTGTGGCTCAAAAACACAAAATAATATTTTAAATATTTAAAAAAAAAAGGTTATGATAGTTGCTCTTTAAGCACAAGTCTCCAATTAGTGAGTACCCTTAAAAGTAGAGTACCCTTCTCTGATAGAAAAAATGCATGCACACTTACTGTTTCCCTGGGCTGGGCCCTGCTGGGCTTTCCTGGTGGGTGAATGGTATGACCTGCCTTCAGTGTGAGCTCTAGAGAGGGGCTGTCTGGGGGATACAACAGTCTAAGGGCTGTGGCAGCAAACAGGAAGGGCACCTAATTAGCCCCTAGGCAGGCTCTGGGGACTTTCTGGAGGAAGTAACCTCTAAACCAGCACCTTGGTGTTGAGAGGGAGCTGGCAAAGGCTGGAGCAGAGCGAAGCTTCACAGTGAGTTCTTCAGGACCTCGGCTGTGTCATGGGATCTGGACTTTCCCCAGAAGCTGTGGAGGGTGGGGACAGGGGACTGAAAAAGGGCCCTAAAGAGAGTCAGGTCCTCACACTGGCACCTGGACACGTTGCCTGGGAGCATGGTAATGGGAACTCTGCAGAATAATGAAAGACTTTCAAAAAGGGGGGCAATGGGGCGGAGCGATAGCCCAGCGGGTAGGGCGTTTGCCTTGCACGCGGCCGGCCTGTGCCGGCCGGGTTCAATCCCTGGCATCCCATATGGTCCCCCGAGCACCGCCAGGAGTGGTTCCTGAGTGCAGAGCCAGGAGTGGCCCCTGAGCATCGCCGGTGTGACCCAAAAAGCAAAAAAAAAAAAAAAAAAAAAAAAAAAAGGGGGCAATTCTGGATTATCCAGATGTACCTAAAAGTATGCACGAGTGTGCTGTTACATCAGTTTGGGTTTGGGGGGCCACCCCAGCAGTGCTCAGAAACTACTCCTGGCTTGGTGCTCGGGGTTGCTCAGAGGACCAGACCAGGTTGTGCCAATGGCAAACGCAGGACCTCACACATGAAGGCAAGTGCTCTATCACGGAGTCTCATGTCTGCTGCTCATGGGTGTTCTTGTAAGAAAAAGGGAGATTCTGTTACAGAGGACAGAAGTCACGTGCAGCTTCAGCAGAGAACGCAGTCACGGGGCCGGAGCAATAGCCCAGCGGGTAGGGCGTTTGCCTTGCACGCGCCTACCCGGGTTCGATCCCGGCATCCCTTATGGTTCCCAGAGCACCACCAGGAGTAATTACTGAGTGCAGAGCCAGGAGAAACCCCTGAGCATTGCCGGGTGTAACCCAAAAAAAAAAAGCAAAAAAAAAAAAAGAGAAACGTGGCCACTAGCCAAGGAACTCACTCAGCTTTCAAGGTGGGTGGTGAAGTCTCTGCTCCACCTGCTGCCGCCAGAAACACAGAGCCCAGTTGATGACTTAGTCTGAGCCTCAGAAGGCCGATTCCAGCCCTCTGGCCCTCAGAATATAAGAGAAGAAGCTGTTTTGGGTTTTTCTCCTTTAAAAAAAAACAGATGTTAAAAAACAAACAGGTTTTATTGTACTGGCTGGAATGTTCTAAATTCATGATAAATTTTGCCAAGATCTTCAATTCCTACCCCCTTAGAAAAGTATGTTGGGGCCGGAGTGATAGCACAGAGGGTAGGGCGTTTGCCTTACACGCGGCCTACCTGGGTTCAATCCTCAGCATCCCTTATGGTTCCCAGAGCACCACCAGGAGTAATTACTGAGTGCAGAGCCAGGAGTAACCCCTGAGTGTTGCTGGGTGTGACCCAAAAAAAAAAAAAAAAAAGATAAAAAATTATGTTGAGCCAGGAGAGGGAGAGAGAGAGAGAGAGAGAGAGAGAGAGAGAGAGAGAGAGAGAGAGAGAGAGAGAGAGAGAGAGAGAGAGAGAGAGAGAGAGAGAATACACAGAAGCAATGATCTGGACAGACAGGAAACAGCATGCCTTGTTTCTCCCACCTCCCCACTAGTGTCAGAAGGAAGAAGAAGAGAAATTTCAAAATTCATCACACACAGGATCTCACGGTGTCATGAACCACATTAATCTGATGCTTCCATGCACACGCACTGCAGACCATGTTTTAATTCCTACAGTGTAATTATATATTTTATGTGCATTTCTGAGATGCAGAGACATTAAGATTCTATCCCACAAGAAATCCATTTAACTTTCAGCTTTCAAGTTCGTAGCCCTTTTTCACAGAGCCAAGAGGATAACAAAGGTGGGTTATGAGGAAGGCTAGGATCTGACTTGAATTCTAGAACCATCTCCATCCCTCACCCCAACACACACACACACACACACACACACACACACACACACACACACACACATCCTGCTTTGGGGAGAAAGAATGGGAAGACAACAGACTCAGGGGAACAGCCCAGAAACCTGATGCAGGGAAGGTGTTGGGGATGGAGTAACAATTCTGGGAGTCTAGAGGAAGAAATGTTTCCTGACAGCAAATGGCTTAGAAAAGGTAGTGCTAATGGAGATTCGAGGATCTACATTGACTTTTGTCTAACACCATGTTCATCGACAATATTTAGATAAGTAGCTCCAACAACCAATATAGAATGGATTGTTCAGTATATGAATAGGAAAAGCTCAAACAGATGTTGAGATAAATGTGAAATAAGTGTTGTCAGTAGCTGTAGTGATGGTGTGTCTGGGATGGTCAGTAGAAAACCACTGTGTTCTGGAAACCCAGAAAGTGAATCCAAGAACAGAAACTGGCCAGCCTCCCACACACCAAGCTAGTAAAAAAAAGCATGACCTTATTACTATTCCCTTATATGAGCTGTAAGGATCAACATAATTGATGCTGGCTAAGGCATCGGGAGGGGATGGAGGGTGGGAGGGAAATGCAGGTCTCTGGTGGTGGGGGCACACTGGGGGTGGGATTGGTGCTGAACGATGAATCTTTCTAGCAACTGTATTGTGAAAAAAGTTTGTACTTTGTAAATCACAGAGTTTAAAATAAATCATTAAAGGGAAAAAACAAAAAAGAAAAGGTAGTGCTGATTCCAGGTGAGGTTCCAGGCAGACTGGAGGCAGGTGCATGGGCTGCTAGCAAGGATGAAAATGAAGGGGTTGGGGCCGGAGGCGATAGCCCAGCGGGCAGGGCGTTTGCCTTACCGCGGCCGGCCTGTGCTGGCCCGGGTTCGATCCCGGCATCCCATATGGTCCCCCGAGCACCGCCAGGAGTAATTCCTGAGTGCAGAGGAGCCAGGAGTAACCCCTGAGTATTGCCGGGTATGACCCAAAAAAAAAAAAAAGAAAAAGAAAATGAAGGGGGTACACCCCAGTCACCTGCACTGCCTGAGGAAAGGAGGCCAACAGAATCCGCTGGCGCTGGTGACAGAAGACAAGAGAGTGGCGCAAGAGAGCAGCAGCCTGGGGCTGCCAGGGAGGAAGGATCCTGACCCAGACTGAGCGGCAGGAGGGCACCAGGAGAGAGCAGAGAAGACTCAGGGGCTCTCGAGGAAGGTCAGGGACAGGCCAACGAAGACAAGTCTCGGAAGAGGAAGAGATTACCAGAAGCCAAGAAAAATGGTGATTTGAGGACGACGTCAGGGGCAGGGAGCTGGTGGGGGAAGCCCAGAGAAGGACCCGTGCCACCCTGTGTGCCTCAAGAAGTCATCAGGGACTCAGGCAGAGGCAATTTCATAGCCTGATTGAAACAGAAATCAGAAAAGCTGCACCTGGCCAGATCTTGTCACCCTGAGTATTCACGGTTTTATATAGCAGGGAAATTTCATTATATTCTTTCTTTGAGTGCTGCTTCTCCTCCGTCCATTCTTAGTTTTTCTTTGATAATGCCTCTAGCACTACCCATGCAGCATTTACTCATCTGCCCATTCACCTTCTGTCTCATCCATCTGCTCACTAATCCATTCATTCACCCATATATCCATCTACCTATCCAACCATCATCCATGTGTCTGTTTCTCCATATATATACCCGTCTACCCAGCCAATCATCACCCATCCATTTGTCTTTGTAGCCACCTATTCAGCCATCATGCATCCATCTGTTCACCCATCACTGACCTGTCCAACAATCATCCATCCATTTGTCTATCCATCTACCCCGTCTATTGATCTACCTAGCCAACCATCATCCATCGTCTACCCATCTATTTATCCAGCCATCATCCATCCATCTACCATCTACCTATCCAGCCATCATCCATCCAACTACCATCTACCTAGCCAACCACTCCATCATCTATCCATCTACCTACATCATCATCCATCTCCATCTCTCATCTACCCATCCGGCCATCCATCCACCTATCCTCCATCCCTCCATCCACCCATCCACCCATCCATCCATCCATCCATCCATCCATCCATCCATCCATCCATCCATCCATCTGTCTGCCCTTCCTTCCCTGCAGCTACCCTCCAAGTCATATCATTTTTACTCATAATTCCCCACTTCATTCTTCATAATTCTTTAGCTCTTCCTCTAATCCACTGATTGGATTCTCTGCAGAACACTCTCTTTGTTTACTGCTCCCATCATATCCTATAATTTGGTAATTTTATTTTGCATCTTAAAGTGATCTATCCTGCTCTTAAGACAATTTCCTTTTGATAGCACGTCCTCTTGAACCACTGAGAATAGTAATTAGAGAGTTTAAGTCTTCTCGACAATTATTAAACCTATTTGGTATTTGAGAAAAAGATGACAGGCCAACCAACAAAAAAAGATATTATACAGAAATAGGTCCCAGTGTATTTGGGAATATAGGATGTGGGCTGCACTTCTAAATTACAGGGGAAAGATACTATTTTTTATGCTTCTGGAGAATTGGCTGGCCATGGGAAATGCAAAAGGGGGAAATCAAATCCCTTTCCTTGTTTGTTCTTCACCAAGAGATATTTTAGAGGCAAAAGTAATGTAGTCATTGGGGCCGGGCAACAGTACAGCAGGAAGGTTGTTTGTCTTGCACATGACTGACCCAGGTTCAATTCGGTCATACCTGGCAATTCCTTAGCCCTACCAGGAATAATTCCTGGGCACAGAGCTAGAAGTAAACCCTGAGCACCACTGGGTGTGGCCCCAAACAAGGGAAAAGTAACCATTATGAGTCTGGAGAGATAGCACAGTGCAATAGGTAGCAGGCACTTTCCTTGCACTCTGCTGACCTGGGCTCAGATCCCCGGCATCCCGTATGGTCCCCCTGAGCCCTGCCAGAAGAGATCCCTGAGCGAGGAGCCAGGAGTAAACCCTGAGCGCCATTGGGTGTGATCCAAAAAACAAAACAAAAAAGAAAAAAATCAACCACTAAAAGCCTGAAAGGAAAGGCAGCATTTTGTATATTATATACTATAAAACCATAAACTTGGAATGGAAACTTCTCACCACAAACTCCAAAGGGTTTTAAAAAAAAAAAAATAGAAAAAAAAAACATTAGCCAGAGGCAGTTTTCTCTTTTCTTCTTTCTGAAGTCATCTCCAGAACTCCCATTTTTTTTTTATCTTCCTGTCATATTTCTTGGGAAAAGAGTGTTGTGAAGACACCTAGAGCTCACCGCACACCTGAACGGAAATGACAGGTAGCCGACCCAAGCCCGCCTTTGTCTGACTCACACCTGCAATGCTTTTCACCAACCTTCCAACCATCACCAGGTTCCCAGCGCCAGCCGAGAAACAGCTGACTTGATACAAGCACACTGGGAAGCGAACACAGCATCGGCATTGACAAAGGAGCGGCAGCGCAGAGCCCAGCCCCGTATTCCTTACGCAGAGTATTGTTCTCTGCCTCCAAAGGGTGCAGGGAAGCCAGTGCTCAAGGCTGGAATGTGGCTTCCATGGGACATTTCCTCCTTCTTCAGACGGGGCTTGCCAACAGCTGCCTTCTTGGAGAAACGGATTTGCTCCGCTGGCTCAAGCATCTCTATTTCCTTCTGTTACTATCCACAATACAGCCCCTCCGAGGCTTGAGGGCCTCACCGAAAGCTTCCCCAGCACAGAGGCTTGGAGTGAGTGAACACAGAGTGAATCATCTTTGAAGAAGGGAAAGTAGAAGGAGTCAAAGGATGGAAACTTCCCACAAAAGCCAACAGGGTAAGGTCCATGTACCAACTTGGGAATGGGACCCAGCTCAGCACTGAGGACCCAGACGAAGCTGGCAAGAAGCACAGACGGAGGCCAAGATGGCCAGGGCGGCTTTCTCAGGCATACAGGTCACATGAAGCTGCTCCTTGGAAACGTAAAACCTACTAAAAGCTGCAGGAAGTCTTCTGGGAGCCTCAGGACGTTTCCCTCTCAGGATGTTTCCCCCTCAGGAATTCCAATCAGCACCACTTGTCATGAGAAAAGAGAAAATGCTTAATGAATGCCCACTAACCCCAAGGCAGGGCTTGAAACTCTGGAAGTGTGAAGATATAAGTTGGTACATGGACCTCACAGGCCCCAGTCAAGCTGGAACCCTCTGGGAGCACCACCCGTCGCTTCTCCCTCTGACAGGAATGACTCATGCTGGGGCAGAATGTTCCAGGTTCTTCTCTATGCCATGAACTTCCTGGGCAATGCCATCCAGCCTGTCGGTGGCACCCCCAATCCTGTGTGGGGCCCCATCTGCTACTTCCTGTCAGTGGCCAAGGCAACTCGGAACAGAGTTGTGTAGACAGAGAGTACACCACCCCAACCCCCAGTTCATCTCAGAACAGCTTTTCAAGAATGGAAGGAATCGGGTTTCCCAAAGCAACTGAGTTGGGTTTTAGTACCTCCCTCCCCATTTCAAAGAGGAACAGCAGAGACAAGGGAGAACGTTCCAGAGGGCCAATGTCTGTGAGCACAGACCTGAAACAAAGGGATCCCCTTGGCAACCGGGGCACCACCCCCCACAGAAGCCTGACAGTCAGGAAGCCAGCTTTGGGGCCCCAGCAACAAACGCTGTCATGGGGCAGGCCAGAAGCTCCTCTTTTGGGCCTACCCCACGTCTTCTTTGAGCCTGGCCCTGCCCTGTCTCTGCAGAGAATCTGCAGCTTCCCAGATTCAAGAAGAAAGTTGTCAGACACAGGGCTTTGTTCTAAAAGTGTTCACGATTGCCTCCTCGTTTCCTGAAGGAGATGTTTCAGAACAAGTAGGGCCAGAGGTGCTAGGCAAAGCCCCAGTATGTTGCAGCCCCTGGTATGAGGACAGGAAGAAGTGCCCCCAGCCAACAGGGAAACCCCGGCCCTATTGTGCCACATGAGGAAGGAGACTTGAGCTGTGGTCTGGGGCCCTGCCAAGATATGGAGATTACAAGAGATTCCACCCCGTCGTAATCTCACAGTCTCGAAAACCTGAACTGAGCTTGGCTGGAACAAGGGCACAGTTGAGGCTGCCTCTGAAGAAATAAGCGCACACTGGGGCCAGAGAGATACTACAGTAGGCAGGGCAGGGTTCCATCCCTGGCACCACATATGGTCCCGAGGCTACTAGGAGTCATCCCTGAGCACAGAGCCAGGAATGAGCTCTGAGCACCACTGGAGGTGACCAAAACATAAAGGAGAGAGAGAGAGAGAGAGGAAAGAAAGAAAAAGAAAGAAAGAAAGAAAAAAGAAAGAAAGAAAGAAAGAAAAGAAAGAAAGAAAGAAAGAAAGAAAGAAAGAGAGAGAGAGAGAGAGAGAGAGAAAGAAAGAAAGAAAGAAAGAAAGAAAGAAGAAGAAAGGAAAGAAGGAAAGAGAAGAAAGGAAAGAGAGAAAGAAAGAAAGAAAGGAAAGAAAAGGAAGGAAAGAAAGAAGGAAAGAAAGAAAGAGAAGAAAGAAAGAAAGAAAGAAAGAAAGAAAGAAAGAAAGAAAGAAAGAAAGAAAGAAAGAAAGAAAGAAAGAAAGAAAGAAAGAAAGAAAGAAAGAAAGAAAGAAAGAAAGAAAGAAAGAAAGAAAGAAAGAAAGAAAGAAGCAAATCGAGACACCAGGAAGCAAGCTGCCATGTCCTAACACAGGCCAGTCCCTGGTGACTCCAACTTCTCCTGGGGGGTAATGAGGGAAGAAGAAGCTTTCAGCTATAAACCACCCGACAAGTCATTTTGTAGAACAGTATTCTCCTCTTTGAGCATCAGAATCCTAAGCTCATTCGACATAGGTTCATTATGCACACGACTGTTCTCATAAAGTGCAGGCTCCTCTCAGTTTGTGAATCAGTATTTCTGGAACAGCGAGAGAGCGCGCATTCCTAACCAGAGCCCGAGACCTGAGGGTGATGGCACAGCCAGTCACAGGCTCCGATGCTTTAGCTTACTCCTTCCGAGAGCTCAGGGGGGAAAGCCTTGGTATCTCTTATTTTATAGAAGCTGAAACAGAAGGTCCCAGAGGTTTGGCATCTTGACCCAGGTCACAGAGCTGACAGGAAGCCAGTTCTCCTTCCAAAGGTGCCCCAGGGAAGCTGGACAAGAGGGGTCCACACACAGGCTGAGTTTGGTCTCCTGAGTGAGGGACAGGCAGGCAGACAAAAGGTCAGACAAGAGCACTGTGTAGAGCCCAGGGCGCCAGAACCCGTTCCTCACTGTCTCAAGAGTCATGTCACAGACTCCCAGGCCCTCGGTCACATCTCTCATCCACGGTCTCAAGAACCAGAAGCCTCTAACACACACACACACACACACACACACACACACGCCCTGCACACACCACCTGTCCCCACCTCAGAAAAAGCCAGAGACACAAGAGAGAACAAGATCAGAGGGTCCTGCTGACTGTCACCTCAGTCCCTCCCACGGGCACATCCGGCCGCCCGCCAGTGAGGAACTGAGATTCATCAGGGCGCCAAGGTGAGATTCTCCTGCAGGTAGCTTGGTCTGAGAACCCTCTGCTCTTTCCACTGCTAGGCGGGCCTTCAGCGCGCCCTTCCTGCTCAGGCCTCTGCACAGAGATGGATTCCCAGTGCGGTTGGGGGAAATCTGAGGAAAAAGCCCGGGATCTCTGCCTCCCACCCTCAGCCAACCTTGGGAGCTGGGGAGTTGGGAGTGAGGGAGAGAGAGCCATTGAGTGACCTGGAAAGTAAGCATGACTCTCCCGGCAATGACACAATCACCTCCACAGGTCCTGAGAAGTAACTTGTTTATAGAGAAGGCTCCGCCCATGCCTACAAGCTCTGACCTTCCAAGTAGATGTTTCAAAGGACTTCCATGGCCCTCAGCTTCCTGCCAGACACAGGATCCAGAAAGGCACACAGGAAATGTATAGGTATATGTCAGTTATATTGCAATTTGAAAAAGTAAAAACCTCAATTTCCAAAAAGAAAACATGGGATGTACATGTTTTCATGTGTAGGCTGCCATTTGAGTTCATATGTGTGAATGTGTAAGTACAGGCATGTGAGGGAGAACGTGTGTGAATGTGTGTGTGAACAGGTACATATGAGGGAAGGTATGTAAGTGTGAGGGAGTATGAGAGTGTGTATAGATGGGCATATGGGTGTGTGATGAACAGTTTGTGTGTATAAATGGGTATGTGGTGGTTGTGTGTATATATGGAGTGTGTATGTGTATAAATGAGTATGTAAGAGTATGTGAGGGAAAGTTTGTGTGAATGTATATGCAAATGAGTATATGGGTGTGATGGATGTGCGTGGGAGAATGCATTAGAGTAAGAGGGCATGTAGGGGCAGTGTGTGAATGTGTGTGTAACTGAGTTTATATGTGTGTATGTATGAGAGAGAAGTGTATGTATAAATAGGTATATATGGGTATATGAGGGTGAGTGTTGTGCAAATGAGTGTGTTGGATGAGAGAGAGAGAGGAGAGAGAGAGAGAGAGAGAGAGAGAGAGAGAGAGAGAGAGAGAGAGAGGAGGTATATGTGTATATGTGATCTGTGTGTAATTTAGAGTCTGGCTCAAAGAAACCAAAGACCTAGAATGCTAGCCCTCCACTCTCTACAGACCTCCAGGAAACATTCGGTGCCATCTAAAGCTGTTGCTTCACCTTCAGCAAGAGGGGGCTCCTGGAGAAGGAGGTTAATGAGAGACTGGACAGGCAGACGAGTAGACATGTGAGTCCAAGGAAGGAAAGCGTGTCCTACCACAGGGCACTTGCAAAGCGAATCCCCTCACGCTAAAAGTCAACAGTGAGAACATCTGCGTTGTCCCCAGGAAAGAATGGGAAGTTGCTGAGGTAACACCAGCAGCCCTAAGCAAGCAAACAAGATTAGCATCCCTTGACCCGCATTTCTCAGAATAGAGGGTGACTTTATAGGGGACTTTTGATGTCCCACCTGGGGCAAGAGCAATAAGCTTTCTCCAGCCCCATAATTACTGGACTGAGGTGATGGCCTGTCCCACAGGGAGGGCCCTTGGCAGGTCACCCCTGCATCACTGCAGGCCCCGGCCCCTGCCTGCCCTCTGTGGGCGTCTCAGCTCTGAGTTGGAGAGCAGGTGAGGAGAGGCCGCCTCCGGGCCTGCTTCCTTCAGCAGGTCTCTCTGTAGGACGGGCGGGCTTCCTGTTTACCGAGACTCATCTCTGATCTCACATCCTCTTCTTAGAGGGAACCCCCGCAGCTCTTCCTTTTTTGGTGCTATAGGCTGAGAGATTGAGCTCTTCATGCAGATATCTTGGGGGTTTTCCTCTCCTTGTTCCCTGGGGTGAGGACTGGAAACCCCCAAGCCAGGCTTATGGACTCCTCCTCCCCAGAAACAGGCTAGTTTCTTGTCCTGAGACAGCAGGATCCGGTGTGTGGGGAGCGCTTCCCTAGAGCGGCACCCCCCCCCAATATCCCTCACCCACCTGCTACCAGATATGCAGGGAAAACTCACCTTCCCTCTGCAGGTCTCAACCTTCCCTGGGGCCAGGAGGGGGTTCCCAGAACCTTCTCAGGAGGCTGAAGGGAAGTTTCCTCCCAAACCAGCCTCTTGTCTGCCCTGTGACCAACTGACTGAGCTCTGGAGTAAAATCAGCACCAGAGCTTCTCAAAATGACCTTCTGACAGTCTTTACACTTCCCCAAACAGGTTGGGCATAAAAGTGACCTCTCTGGCGCTGACTGAAAACTGAAAAGACTCAATAAAGAAACTTCCAGAGATCCCTGTGGTGCGGGAGCTGCTGCCAGACCTACATTCTCTCACCAGTTCACTAGCAACACAGGCTGGCCCTTCCAGGAGATCACAGGAAATTTGAAGCATCGTCCACAGAACTAGATATCCCGAGAAAAGCCTCTTGACCCCACACCGAGAACCCCTGACTACAGTCACAAAACCTGGTTTCAAGGCACTCAGTCTTGAGTCTCAGCTTCTGGGTCTTCTCTCTCCCCAGATATACCTGACGTGCAAACAATGCCTCCCTACATTATCTCCCCCATACGCCACAGTCCCCAAATACATAAAACTAAATATTTGTAGGAAGATGGCACCAACTATCTGAGGCTGCCACCCATTCCCCAGAGTCCTTGGGCCCAGCTAAAGTTCCTGCACCCAGTTAGGCTGGCGCTGCCCATGACTGGAGCACTCTGCAGCCCCCTCTCCAGCACCATGCTAGGTCTCAAGCGGGCCAAGCCCATCCACAGTGAAACAATGCCTGAGCCACTAAGGTGGGAGCTCCCCTTCTCAGTCCTCAATGGCCTCTGGCTCTCAGGAACCCGCTTCCGTTGGGTTTGTACCTCACTCAGTGCAAGGCGGCTGCTAGGTACCAGGAACAGGGATCCCCAGGCACACTTCTCAAACCCAACACAGCACAAAGAAGCCTGGTGATAGGACAATTCAGCAGCCCAGAGACAGAGGCCCAGCAAGCCACCTGGGGTCAACTTTCCCCAGCCCCTGGCCATGCACCTTAGTTCTGCTCAGCCGGCATGGACGTCAGAGACCATGACCCCTATTGCAGGGGTTGGGGATGGGGCAGGAAGGACCCTCTGGCCCTGCCAGAAATAAGACTACCAGAGACCCAGTACCACAACTCTCTCCCAGGGCTTCTTCTTTCCCTTCCTTTTTGTTTTTTAATGTTAAACATATAGCTAAGTTGGGGCTGGGTGATAGTCCAGTGACAGGCGCCTGCCTTGCATGCAGCCCATCCTGGTTTGATCTCTAGCATTCCACGATGCCCCAAGCAGCACCAGGAGTAATTCCTGAGCACAGAGCCAGGAGTAACACCGGAAGTACCACAAAGTTTAGCCCCCCAATGTGTGTGTGTGTGTCTGTCTGTCTGTCTGTGTGTCTGTGTAGATAAGCAAGAAAAAAATCCACAGAAGAATAACTATTGAAAGATTTCACTTTGATGGGGCACCTAGTATAGGTAAAGTGATAGCATGGTAGAGGGAACAGAGGCTACCGGGGCCGGCAGAAGCATGGGATGATTATGTATTTAGTGCTTAAGTAACAGAGACAGCTTGGAAGTGAATAGTGGTGAGTGGACTTAACGCTATCCCTACGGACTGCACGTCTGCTTTCCCTTCCCAAATTCAGGGGCTGAAATTCTAGCCTCACCTGCAGTGGAATCTGGAGGTAGAGCTTTGGGCGGTGATGAGGTCATAACAGAAGCCTCATGAATGGGAGAGAGGGTTCTCATCAGAGACCCGGAACTTTCTTCCTCTGTTGTGAAGTCCTTGACCTACACCCCCAACACTCTCCCACCAGAACCATGAGAAACTATTCTTTCTGGCCGATAAGTCACACAGACTAAGACAGTCACTGAATTGGGACACTTGGAAATGGTTAAAAGGGCCCAGATTGGTATTACAGCAGGGAGGGCATTTGCTTGCACATAGTCAACCTGGGTTTGATCCCCAACATCCCATATGGTCCCCAAGTCCATACATAAGTGATCTCTGAACACAGAGGCAGGAGTAAGCCCTGAGCCCTGTGGAGTATGACCCAAAACAACAACAGAAACAACAACAACAATATGGTTAAATGGGGTTGGGGTGTGGCTCCGGCTCTTGCATGTGTGAGACCCTGGGATTGAGCCTTGAAATTGCATCCCCAACTCCCCAGCAGCAAAGAGCAAGATGGTGGGGCGGGGGGAGAGGAGGAGGCAAAACAGTAGCAACCAGGAAAGTGGCTACTGGGGCAGATCTTATTGCGTTTGATGTATTTTACCATAAGCAACATATTCACTTATTTGTTTGCCTGGGGGCCAGACTCAGAAGTGTCAGGGCTTTCTTCTGGATCTGTGCTCAGCAATCCTCCTGGTAGGGCTCAGAGGGCCACAGGTAGTGCTGGGGATTGAATCTGAGTCTGCTGTAGATAGGCCACATGTAAGACAAGTGCCTTACCTGCTGCACTGTCTCTCTGACCCCTGTAAGACATACACTGACTGTAAAAAGTCAGATCATAATTTTCCTAAATTGTACCACTCAAAGATAATCACCATTGCCATTCTGCCACACATCTTTTTTAGGTGCAAATAAAAAAGTTAACATCAAAATACAATACCTTTTGAGGGGGGTGGAGCGATAGCCCAGTGGGTAGGGCGTTTGCCTTGCACGCGACAGCCTGTGCTGGCCGGGGTTCGATCCCCGGCATCCCATATGGTCCCCGAGCACGGCCAGGAGTAATTCCTGAGTGCAGAGCCAGGAGAAACCCCTGAGCATTGCGGGTGTGACCCAAAAAGAAAAAAAAAAAAATAAAAAATACTGGAAACAACCTAAATGCCCGAGAACAGAGGGACTGGCTAAAGAAACTGTGGTTCATCTACACTATGGAATACTACGCGGCTGTCAGAAAAGATGAAATTATGAAATTTACCTGCAAATGGATGGACATGGAGACTATCATGCTGAGTGAAATTAGTCAGAAGGAAAAGGACAGATATAGAATGACTGCATTCATTAATAGGATATAAATAGATACCAGTGTTTTACTAAATATGGGAAATGGTAATGGCAGATTAAAACTCACCACTGAATATACATAAAGAGACTTAAGTGATAAACTCTAAATATCTGCAGGGCTAGCCACAATGTGTAAAATAAGAGGGAGAGAGATGCAGAGACAGAGAGAGAGATAGAGAGAGAAAGAGAGGAAACCGGGGTACCTGCTATTAAGGCGGCCTGGGGGGGAGGGGGAGGGGTACATTGGTGGTGGAAATGGGGCACTGGTGGAGGGATGGGTGCTGGAATACTGTATTACCAAGAACCAATTATGAACACCTTTGTAATTGTATGTTTCACGGTGGTATAATAAAAAAAATAAATAAATAAATAAATAAAATGTATTTCAAAAGTTTCCAAGAAAAAAAAAATAAATAAAAAATAAAAAATACAATACATTTTGGGAGACAGGGTATTCTAACATCCAAAGCTGTAAACAAATTTATCGTAGTTGGGCATTTATTTGTTGTGGTTGCGGTAGTTGGCATATACAATGTGCTGTTTATAAACATCTCATGCACCTTTTTTCACACTTGTCAGTTATATTTCTTAGGGTAATTCCAACTGGTGGAATTGCCCAGTCAGAAAATCCCAAGAGGCTTGTCAATAGACAAGCTGACAAATTTACGAGTAAATCCACATTACGGATATTGAATTCCATCATGTCAAAGTCTCTTTCTACACATGAGCTTTTCCCAGATTTCACTGGTGTCTGCGACATGTCAGAGAAGTTTGGTGACACTGATACAGCTTTTCCCGTAAGAAACTAGCTCCTGGGGGCTGCAGCGGTAGTATAGCAGGGAGGGCACTTATATGCGGCTGATCTGGGTTTGATTCCTGACACCCCTTCTGGTCCCCCAAGCACTGCCAGGAATGATTCCAGAGTACAGAGCCAGGAATAAGCCCTGAGCACCACTAGGTATGGCCAAGAAAGGAGAAAGACAGAGAGACAGGAGGAAGAAAGGAAACTAGCTCCTGGGGCCCTAGGATAGCTCAGTGGTAAACCTGTGTGATGTCGAGTTGGAACCCCAGTGCCACCCACGGGCACCCAGCACAGTCCCAGCATCTCTGAAACTCCGCTTCCCCAGCTCCACACCAGAACATGTGAGACCTCTGAGCCACTGCAGCCAGATGTGCGCAAGCACCATAAATTAAGTGTGCAGCAAGCACTGTGGCTGAGTGCAAGAGTGTGCAAGCAACTGCCTGGTCATCACAGCAACATAACAGCAAAGTGGGAAGGGAAGAGACTTAAAAAAATGGAAGAAAGAACGAAACTATCTCCTCCTGGGGCAGGACCTATAATACAGCAGGGAGGGCATTTGCCTTGCACCTGGCCAACCAGGATTCCCAGCATCCTCTATGCCCCCAAGCACTGCCAGGAGTAATTCCTGACTGCAGAACCAGTAGTAAACCTTGAGCATCGCCTGGGTGTGACCCAAAATGCCAAAAAAAGAACAAAAAAAAGAAAAGAAAAGGAAACTAGCTCCTCCCTCCCGGCCCCAGAGCTCTTTAGGGGGTGTCTAATCGTGAAGTGAAACTCAAGCACTGGTGCACGTGGGATTCAGGGGCTACTTCCTGGGTGTGCCTGGGGAAGCGTGCAGTGCTGGGGGATCCAGGGGCTACTTCCTGGGTGTGCCTGGGGGAAGCGTGCAGTGCTGGGGGATCAGGGGCTACTTCCTGGGTGTGCCTGGGGGAAGCGTGCAGTGCTGGGGGATCCAGGGGCTACTTCCTGGGTGTGCCTGGGGAAGCGTGCAGTGCTGGGGATCCAGGGGCTACTTCCTGGGGTGTGCCTGGGGAAGCGTGCAGTGCCGGGGATTCAGGGGCTACTTCCGGTGTGCCCCGGGGCGTGCAGTGCTGGGGGATCCAGGGGCTACTTCCTGGGTGTGCCTGGGGAAGCGTGCAGTGCTGGGGATCCGGGGCTACTTCCTGGGTGTGCCTGGGGAAGCATGCAGTGCTGGGGGATCAGGGCTACTTCCTGGGTGTGCCTGGGGAAGCGTGCAGTGCTGGGGATTCAGGGGCTACTTCCTGGGTGTGCCTAGGGGAGCGTGCAGTGCTGGGGATTCAGGGGCTACTTCCTGGGTGTTGCGGGGAGGCGTGCAGTGCTGGGGGATTCAGGGGCTACTTCTGGGAGTGCCTAGGGGAAGCGTGCAGTGCTGGGGGATCCATGGGCTACTTCCTGGGTGTGCCTAGGGGGGAAGCGTGCAGTGCTGGGGGATCCAGGGGCTACTTCCTGGGTGTGCCTGGGGGAAGCGTGCAGTGCTGGGGGGATCCAGGGGGCTACTTCCTGGGTGTGCCTGGGGAAGCGTGCAGTGCTGGGGGATCCAGGGGCTACTTCCTGGGTGTGCCTGGGGAAGCGCAGTGCTGGGGATCCAGGGGCTACTTCCTGGGTGTGCCTGGGGGAAGCGTGCAGTGCCGGGGATTCAGGGCTACTTCCTGGGTGTGCCTCGGGAAGCGTGCAGTGCTGGGGATCCAGGGGCTACTTCCTGGGGTGCCTGGGGAAGCGTGCAGTGCTGGGGATCCGGGGCTACTCCTGGGTGTGCCTGGGGAGCATGCAGTGCTGGGGGGGATTCAGGGGGCTACTCCTGGGTGTGCCTGGGGAGCGCAGTGCTGGGGATTCAGGGGCTACTTCCTGGGGGTGCCTAGGGGAAGCGCAGTGCTGGGGGTCAGGGCACTCTGGGTGTGTTTGGGGAAGCGTGCAGTGCTGGGGGATTCAGGGGGCTACTTCCTGGGGTGTGCCTAGGGGAAGCGTGCAGTGCTGGGGATCCATGGGCTACTTCCTGGGTGTGCCTAGGGGAAGCGTGCAGTGCTGGGGGATCCAGGGGGCTACTTCCTGGGTGTGCCTGGGGGAAGCGTGCAGTGCTGGGGGATTCAGGGGCTACTTCCTGGGTGTGCTTGGGGGGAAGCGTGCAGTGCTGGGGGATTCAGGGGCTACTTCCTGGGTGTGCCTGGGGAAGCGTGCAGTGCTGGGGGATTCAGGGGCTACTTCCTGGGTGTGCCTGGGGAAGCGTGCAGTGCCGGGGGATTCAGGGGCTACTTCCTAGGTGTGCCTGGGGGGAAGTGTGCAGTGCTAGGGGATTCAGGGGCTACTTCCTGGGTGTGCCTGGGGGGGCGTGCAGTGCTGGGAACTGAGCCCAGGCCTCCAGACCACAAGCCTGGATATTGCCCCTTTGAGCTATTCCCAGCTCGCCCCCCCCACCCTCGCCCTCGCCTTTCTTTTTTGGGTCACATCCGGCAATGCTCAGGAGTTACTCCTGGCTCTGGAATTACTCCTGGCGGTGCTCAGGGAACCATATGGGATGCCTGGGATTGAACCTAAGTCAGCCGTATGCAGGCAAGGCAAAACACCCTACCGGCTGTGCTATCACTCAGGCCCCAGAAGCAGAATCATACTGAGTAAATCTCTACTGTATTCCCTGTGTCCACGGCAGAGCCCTGAACCCCTAGACTGGTTCCTTGCTAGCTGCTCCAGCATGGGCCACGTCTGTGCAGACACACAGAAGGGTTTTCTTTCATTACCAATTTTGTTCCTCTGTGGACAGAAAAAGAGGTTGGTGGTCTTTTCCAAAAAGAGGCCCCGGGTCAGGAAGGCTTTTGGAGCCGGGATGCAAGATGAGGCCCCAACAGGTAATAGCACAAGCGTGGCAGTGAGCTCTAAGTGAGCCCCCACCCCGCCCCAGTCTCACCCACCATGTACTCAGCAGGCAGATTTTTGACCTACCCCATGTTCTTGGATGCCTGGGGTCATTTTGATCCTCCTCACCTCGTCGCAATATTGGACATTAAGATCACTGAGATTAGATTGTGGCCAGATCCTAACCACTAGCTCCAAATGTTCTGGAGCTGCTGCCACATCTCAACTCTGGGGTTCAGTGACACAATACTGAGAGCCTGAAATATTCACACAACAAAAATCACCAACCACTGCAAAATAAAAAAAAGTCTCCCCCACCCTTGGGACTCTGCTGCTAGGCATTCATCAGAACATCCCTGATTCCCATCTCAATGCTCACAAGCCTGTTTACTATGTTTTGGCAATTAAATGATAATAATATTATTAGGAACAGTTTTCCACGGACATAACTCCAGCATCACACTATCACCAGTGTACCTGTCTCCCTCCCTCATTCCTCCCACTCCATCCCATTCCATCCCACTCCCTCATTCCTCCCAAGTCGCTTCCATGAGCTCAATTATGTGCATCAGTGCTTCCATTACATTGCCTTGGGCTCTTGGTTGCTACCTCATTTTGGATCTTAAAGACCCACAAAAGAGAGATCATTCTGCTTCTGTCCTCTCCTTCTGACTAACTTCACTCAGCATGGCATCCTCTTGTTCCATCCATATTGCTGCAAACTGCATGATTTTTGTTCTTTCTTACAGCTACTATCACAGTGCTTCTGATCCCCTGTAAGAACAGCTGCTTTCTCCAAAGCCTCCTAATTCTCCATGGTCCATCTCAAACCCAGCCCGCCACTTCTGTGCTAACCACAGAGTACTTGCAAAGAGCTTGTCTAAGCATCAATCGGAATATCCTTGTAAGGTCATTTTTTTTGACCAGACCCCAAATGCTCAGGGTGACTCATGGAATCACTCCTGGCAGTGCTGGGGGAGCCATATAGAATACCGAGGACCCTGGTCAGCCCCATTCAAGGCAAACACCCTCCCTGCTGTACTATCACTCACACTCTCCTCACCGTACTATCATTCTTTAGGTGACTTTAGGTGACTTTTTTAGCTTTAGACCAAAACCTCTCTACTTGGCTTCCCCTGGAAGTTGACCCTAAAACCTAACACCAAGGTTCAAGGGCAAGTAGAAAGGAGAGAGGAAGAGAAGTGGGGAAGGAAAGATAATCGGTGAAGGGTACAAATCGCAACTGGGATCTGGGGTTACAGCACTGGCCGTAGGGAGAGGGGCAGGGAGCTGAGGTATGTCTGCACCTTCCATCAGTTACGGGACCAAGGCCTGTAGGCAAGACACTCAATACCATAGAGCTGAAAAACCTGTCAGTCCTGCGCCCCATCCCATTAATCAGAGAAATGAGCGACCAAAGAGTGATAACCATGGGAAAACCTCTACTGGTCAAGTGAACCCTAAGCTACCAGACCACTTAGGGTTAGGCTGACTGACCAAGGGAAGCACGAGGCGTCTTTTTTCCAAATGTTACCAATGGGTCCCGGTCTGTGGTTGCCCACCTCCCACCCCAACAGGACAGCAGGGTTAATGCCCGGCAACCCACAGGGCCCCAGACTTCTGCCAGGAGCTATCCCTGAGTGTAGAGAAGGAATAACCCCTAAGCACCAATGGGCATGTTCCCTAGCCCAGAAAAATGTTTTATTTACTTATTTAAATCAATGAACAATGGGAAGACAAGTGATGCAAGAGATTTATTACTATATTATTTTGCTTTTTTTTTTTTTTTTTTTTTTTTGCTTTTTGGGTCACACCCGGCAATGCTCAGGGGTTTCTCCTGGCTCTGTACTCAGGGAATTACTCCTAGCGGTGCTTGGGGGACCCTATGGGATGCCAAGGATCAAACCATGGTCAGCTGCTGGCAAGGCAAACACCCTCCCTGCTGGACTATCGCTCAGGCCCTACCCCAGAAAAATGTTAACAATGGAAGGAACAGGTTAAGTCCTTCCAGGTCACTGTGTTCATCCTGTGGGAGTTAGCCAGGGGGCCCTTCCAGCCCTCCTCTCCTGCTTCCTGGTCGGCCCCACTGCCCCGGGCAGGGAGTTTCTACCACCTCAAACTGTCATGCCCAGCAGCTGCATCAGCCTGTGATTATGGCTAGTCTACCATCCCAGGGATAGTTAAAATGACCCCCTGGCAGCCGGCAGCCCAGGCTGGGGTGGTGGGGGCCCCTGTTTACTGTGTCTCCAATCCCAGCCCTGCCCCCCCACCCTTCATGGCCACGAGGAAGCGGTAATCACGGGGCTGTGCGGCTCACCCAGCTTAAGGATTTATATTCTCAGGAAGGAGGCAGGGGAGGTGTTTAACTGAGACCCTGTCGTGGGGGTAAATAACCAGAGTGACCCATGAGGGCTGTGGAGGGAGGGCAGGGGCGGGGAGGACACTGGCAACTACGTCAAGACAGGCGGGACAGCTTACTCTTTCCAGGAGGGCTGAGACCTGCCACCGTCTCACTGGTGGGCAGGCGGAGGGAGCCTGCCCAGGGCTGCTCTTGGGTGCCCCCATTGTATCGCCCAGCTTCTCCCAGGGATTCTCTGGCAGTCTGGGCATTGACACCCACCTCCCAGGAAGGACAGGGGCCTGCCCTAGGAGCCGAGTCTCCCCCAAGTCCTGCTGAACGCACCCATTGGTGCTCAGGGGTGACTCCTATAGAAAGGGCTGAAGGCACGCATCAGGCTGAGGTTCCTTTGTGCGTTGGCGCCAGACCCCCTGTTCTGGCAACTTCAGCAGACCAGCCCTTGGCACCCCAGCAGAGGTGCCAAGACATCCTGGGCGCCTCTCAGCCAGCAACCTCATTCGTAAACAGCTCACGCATGAAGGCAGATTTGGGGCTGAGTTCGGGGGTACCAGGAAACAGACCCAGAGATCACAGCAAAACCAGAGCGGGGCTGAAAGGGGACCAGATGGGGAGCTGAGAAACAGGAAATTAGCAGAGGTCATCAGCCACCTCAGAAAAACAGACTTAGAGTCCCCCCAAAACAGACACTAAGCAGATATAGAAAGGTTGGCTCCAGTGCCCAAGGTCAGAGCGAGACCTCTCAAAAGAGTGCAGCCGGGCACAGGTAGACCAGGTGCTGGGAGGCCCCACCCACTCGGCCAGGTGCAGGGACCAACCTTCCTGGCTCTAGCAGAAAAGCACCCTCGACTCCCAGAAACCAGCTGACCACTGGGGTCTACTTTATAGAGTCTCTGGGCCCAGACCCCATGAGACAGTCCCTGGGACATTATTTAGGAAGGAAGGAAGGAAGGGGGTGGTAGGGAGGAAGAAAGGAGAGGGAAGGGGAGAAAAAAAGAAAGAAAGAAAGAAAAAGAAAGAAAGAAAAGAAAGAAAGAAAGAAAGAAAGAAAAAGAAAGAAAGAAAGAAAGAAAAGAAAGAAAGAAAGAAAGAAAGAAAAGAAAGAAAGGAAGGAAGGAAGGAAGGAAGGAAGGAAGGAAGGAAGGAAGGAAGGAAGGAAGAAGGAAGGAAGGAAGAAAGGAAGGAAGGAAGGAGGAGGGAGAGGAGAAAGAAAGAAAGGAAGGAAAGGAAGGAAGGAAGGAAAGAGGAAGGAGAGGGAGAAGAAAGAAAGAAAGAAAGAAAGAAAGAAAGAAAGAAAGAAAAAGAAAGAAAGAAAGAAAAAAGAAAGAAAGAAAGAAAGAAAGAAAGAAAGAAAGAAAGAAAGAAAAAGAAAGAAAGAAAGAAAGAAAGAAAGGAGGAAGGAGGGAAGGAAGGAGGGAAGAAGAAAGCAAACTCTCCTCACACAGTCTACTATGCCTCAGCCACGGAAGTTTCTTGGACTCTTTAGCCCACCTGCTGAAGTTCCCACTAAGGGAATGAAGTAAATGTACACGGATAAGTCAAACAGTCAACTCTAGATTCCTTCTCCAGAGATTCTGGAAAGAAACCCTTGACTCTGCTTTGGAGCTTTCTGAAAGAATCATTGTTTCTAACTCTTTCCTCCCATTGTAGCAAGACAGACCCAAGGACCTGGGGTGACAGGAACCGAGTGTGCGAGGACAAGCTGCTATTTGTCAGCTCACCGAAGCGCCCGGCCATTCATTCACCCCGCGCAGGTACTTTACTACGGGCGATCCTGGCTGGCCAGGGCACTGAGCGGTCTCTGTCCTTGGTCGTTCTCGGGCTCCGGGTGTCAGACACCTAGGAACAAAGGGCATGGAAGCCGGGATGAGCGGGGACGCCCGCCCTCCCCAGCTGGTCCCCGTCCCCGGCCGCCCCGGCTTTCAGCTGCGCGCAAAATGCAGAAGTGACGGGTCCGCCCAGCCACCTGCCTCTCTGGGGCTGGGGCCGCTAAGCCCGGGTCCCCAAACGGCAGCAGCGGGGGAGGGGGCGACACCGGCCTGGGGGAAACGGCGGAGGTTCAAGTGCCCCAACGCGGCCGTGAAGAAGACCCCGCACCCCTACCTCGGCCTCCGCCCACCGTCCCGCAGTCCCCAGCCGAGGGCAGGACCCCGCCTCCGGGAAGCGCGAGTCCGCGGGCAGATGGGATCGGGGCTGGGGTCCGCGCTCCAGGGGCCGTGCTGGACCTGCCACCCCTGCACCTGCCGCCGCGCACCTCACCAGGGCATCTGGAGGGGACCCCCAGGGAGGTGGGCGCCTTTCCAGGCCGCCCCCGGGCACCGAGAGCAGGCAGGACCCCACCAGCACCACCACCAACCAGTGGTGGGAAGGAAGGACCGGCGCGGGGAACCTCAACTTTGTCCGGCCCGAAGGCGGGCGGGGTGGCGCCCCGGCGTCCCCGCCCGGTGAGAGTCCACACCCGCAGGAATCAATCCCTCTGCCCTGAGGCCACCAGATCACCGAGGACCGCAGAGGAACTGGGGCCGGCCTGGACCAGACAGGGGGGACACTGTGGGGAAAACTTTCAGCGTGGCTGCAGAGGGCAGACACGGATGCCCGCCCCCCAGCCCCCGCCCGGCCTGCGCCCCGCGCCCGCTGCACCCACGCTCCGCGGGTACCGTGCGCTCGGCGAGGGCAGGGCGCGGCGTGCGGGGCTGCTCCAGCCCGCTCAGGCTCCACGCGCGGCGGCGAGCTGCGGGGTCTCAGCCCGCGGGGGCTGGGCCGGCGGCGGCCACGCGCTCGGGGGAGTCGGCGCCCCGCCCTCCCTAGCGCCCCCTCCGGCCCTCCCCACGCCCCTACCCGGCCTGACGCTCCTCTCTCCGGCCTTCCTCTCCATCTCGCCCCCCTCCCACCCCTCGCCCCTCGCCTTTCTTCCTCCCCTCCCGCCCCCCCTCCCCGGGGGGAGCCTTCCCCTCCCTCCCAGACAAAGCGGAGTGGGGGGCCCCTCCTGCTGAGTGCCTGCACCGCCACGGGCTGGGGGCGTGGGGGGCTGGTGGGGTGCAGGGGTAGAAAGAGGGGGAACATGTGCTGGTCCCCTTCAGTGGCAGCTGCCCTCTCCGAAAGGGTGGCACTTGTCCCGCGCGATGAAGGGACACACCCTGGAAACTGTCACTCCGCCCCCCCACCCCCGTTTTAAGGGAGCCCACCTAAAGCACCCCAAATTGCCCAGGCAGAGGTGGTGGGAAATTTTTTTTCTCCTTTTTCTTCTCCAAATGCATGAGCTTATTCCAAAAAAGGTTTGCACAGAGCAGAGGCTTAGCAAAGCCCTCCGGAGGACTAGGCTTGGCGTCCCGGCCGCACTGGACGTGACAGCCATGCCAAGGAGGCCAAGTTTCTTTGTCCACCTCTCACCTCCCCCTTCCTGCCCCTTTTTCCATCTCCAGGGCTTATGGCCTGGAAGCTCCAGCCCACCCGGAGGCCCTGTCCCTCTGGATCCTCTCAGCTCAGAATATAACCAACCCCCACCCCGCAGTTGCTGACTGGGTCCCCAGGCCAGAGACCAAGGGAGGAGGCCTAAACGGTTAACTGGTAGCCAGCCTCAGGGTTAAGCTCATCCCTCCTGGAAGCCAACATTCTTTACTAAATTCATTGTTTGGACCTTGGAATGTGTCTCCCATAGAAACAATGTTGTAACTGGTGATCTGCTTCCCAGACTAGCCACAAAAGTCTTTTGAGCCCAAAATGCAGCTGTAGGGTGGGGGCTGAAAAACTGTCAGCTATCCCGGAACAAGCAGGCCACTGATCAGCTTTTATACACCGGGAGGGGAAGTAAATCTGGTTCCTTCTCCTTGGGTAATAAACAAAAGCACCCCTTTAATCCCCTCCTCTCCCCTCTCCCCACCTGGGGCCCCTGATCTGTATTCGCTTGAGCTTCTTTCCTTTGCAGGTAACATGAACACCCTGGGGAAGGGATGATGAAGACCAGGGAGATCCTATAATCTCAGGGTCCGGGAGGCAGGAATAGCTCAGTAACGAGGTAACCTCGAGCCTGAAGCACTCCCGGGAACCGGAAGCATTCTCTGAGGGACCAAAGCACGTTTCTCATCCAAGCCATGGAAGCGAGCAGCACACTGCATCTTGCTTCTTACCAGTTTTTTTTTTTTCCAGTTTTCTTCTTCTAAACTCTCACCAAAAAATAAAAACCGGGGCGGCGTGATAGCCCAGCGGGTAGGGCGTTTGCCTTGCACACGGCCCGCCAGTGCCGGCGGGGTTAGATCCCTGGCATCCCATATGTTCCCCAGAGCACCGCCAGGAGTAATTCCTGAGTGCAGAGCCAGGAGAAACCCCTGAGCATTGCCGGGTGTGACCCAAAAAGAAAAAAAATAAATAAATAAAAATAAAAATAAATAAATAAAAAACGCCTCCCTTTGACTCTTGTCCTGACACCTCTCTTTTTTTCCATTTTTTCTTTTCCTTGCGTCAAACCCAGCAACGCCTCAGGAATTACTCCTGGCAGTGCTCCGGGGACCATATGGGATGCCGGGATGGAACCTGGCTGGACTGCGTGCAAGGCAAACGCCCTACCCGCTGGCTATGGCTCCAGCCCCCTTGACCCCATCTTAAAAGGGGTTCTCCAGCTCCATGGGTTCTGTGTCTGGCGCAGGTCTGACTGTGGGTGGAGGGGCCTTCTGAGGCTACCAGCAGATCCTCTGAAGGACCCTGAGCCCGCTCTCTGGCTTCCTCCACACCCTCCACACTGCTCATCATTTTCCTTCATATCTACGTAAGCAACCTGACCAACCTGAGAGTTCTGCAAACAAGACCGCTGTCCTGTCCGGTTGATAGCACCTGAATAAACCCATTTTCTCCCACAGCAACCTTGTCTCTTCAGTAATTACCCTTCCTGTGGCAAACACAAGTACCTGTTCAGTAACAGCCTGGCCTTCCCTGGGTTACAGACAATCGTGGCCTCATTTCCATCACTGTGGCAGGAAGCTCCCCTGTTGAGCCCTAATTAGTCTCTAGTCCAGTCTCCCAGGAGAACAGCTCATTGGCCCACTGTGGGTCAGGTGACCATTCTTCACCAAATCAGCTAGTTCTGGGATGGGGTTACATTGTCTAACCTGGGTTGCCAGGGATTTTTTTTTTTAGTATGTTAAGTCTATTTATTCATCAAGATGGAGACTATAACTAGACTATAACTAGAATTCCTGGCAACCCAGATTAGACAATGTAACCCCACCCAGCACTAGCTGATTTGATGAAGTATAGTCTAGTTATAGTCTCCATCTTGATGAATAAATAGACTTAACGTACTAAAAAAAAAACTTCCCTTTTTTGTGGTGTCAGGAATCAAATCCAGGGTTTCATACATGCAATGACTATATCCTCTGTCTGAATGTGTCTGTCTGTGTGTCTATCTGTATGTGTATCTCTCTCTCTCCTCTTTCTCTTCTTCTCTTTCTCTATCTCTCTCCCTCTCTCATCTACAGTTCTCTCCCTCTCTCTTCTGACCAGCTGTGCGAGGGATGTACAGTACTAGTATTGAGCCAGGGAGCTCTAGTCCTTTGAGCTATCTCTCTGGCCAATATCTTGCTTTATGTGTATTTCCCAATCAGAAGACACAGGAGAAAAGGGAAAAGTCTTTACCTGCAAAGCAGTGTAGAACAATGCGTCTGCTACAGGGCTCGCCCTGCAAGTATGAAAGTATAAGGCCCGTCCCTTCAACCACATTCCCTTGCAGCCTTCCACCCCTAGAGAGCAGGCCAGAGGCTTAGCCACTGAGCAATACCAAGTGTGGTCCAAAATCACAAAAAAGAAAGGGAGGAAATATTTTAAAGCAGGGCTCTCTGTGTCATGATGAATTTTCTTCTTTTTTTTTTTCAAATTTTATTACACCACTTTTAGACATACAATTGCAATATGCTCATGCTTGAGTTTTGGTTCCACAGTGTTCCAACACCCATCCCTCCACCCAACCCATCTCCCATCACTAATGTCCCCACCTCCCTCCCCCTCCCGCATCCCAACTACTTGGTGGGTTCTGTTTAAATTTTCTCTCCTCTCTATCTCTCCCTCCCACCTACCTTTCCTACACATCGTAGAATGCAGTACATTGAAGGACGTAACTATTTCCACTAGTTTGATGGACCACATGGCTGCAAGCGGCCGCGTGACTTAGGGGGCCTCATGGTCAGCGTCCAGACAGTCCCGACAGCGAAAATGGCGGCTAATGTGGTGGGTGAGTCTCATCCGGCTGCTTCTGGGACCCCCCAGAGGTGATGGGCCAACACCCAAAACCCATCTGTCCTCCTGGGGGCCCCATGGTCAGCTGAGCCAGGGGAGAGCTGAGTTTCAGCTCCCCCAGCTGCGTCTGAGGCTCTGCATGCTATCATGATGAATTTTCTATTGTAATCATTTTGTACATACAGTGAGTTGCACCACCTGTATACCTCAAAATAATGTGTCACACCAATTATCTCACTAAAGCTAAATGGAAAAACACACAAAAATGAAAACTTTATTACAAGTTAAAAAATAACAGGGTGCAGGGGTCATAACTAATGAGGTATTGATTGGCTATGGGTCTCGAGTTGCCTGGATTTGTTTATGAGGTCTGAAAGATGCTTCTGGAACTCTGCATTCAATACCTTCCTCCTTTCCATAGCAGCAGAAAGGCATTTTCAGAGCCCAGAAGCCTGAGGGAGTTGAGGAAGTTTAGATTTACTGCTTGTAAGTCTGAAGCCCATGACCCCGTTTGTTCTCATAAAATGAGGAGGAAGAAGGTCCTTAGAGGCACAAAGATTTGGTCACTGAACTCCCCAAGCTTATCTTTCAGGAGCAAGATGATCTTAATGAAATGAGTCTAGTTGAACTCACTTAGCCGCAGGTAGAGGATGGCTCGACCGCAGAGCATCTGCCTTGCAGACAGGAGGCCACTGAGTTCCATTCCCGTGCAGGGCCACGTGCCAAATGCAATGCAGAAGACACCGCTGTGGGCGTCTCAAGTGCCACAGCAAGTGTGTGATCTCCAGCACATCACACATACTGTGCCACCTTCTTCCCTGCAAAGGGGTGAGTGGGGAGGGAGTGCACCTGATCTACCACTAAGGACTTTCCATAACTTCTAAACTACTTTCACTTCAAGATAGAAAAGTTGACTACAGTTCAGTTGGTACCAAGTAGGGTCAAATGTGTGGTGTCAGGCCCCAGAGAAGAGGCCATCTTCCAAGATTGGGTCCCCTTCAGACAGGGATTGGTTGGAGGGGGAAGGAGCGCTAAGGATTCAAAACACAAGGCCTGAGGGGTCAAAGAGGCAGTTTAATGGGCTGAGCTCAGGCAAGTCTGGGGTTTGGTCTCCAAAACAACAAGGCTGCCTCAGCATCCCTGGGAGTGATCCCTGGCTAATAAGTTGGGAGTGGTACAAGGTCAAAGTCCACGATCTCGACTCATTCATTTCAAGCAAGCATGTCTTTTCACCAAAACAATGCACTTGGCAGAGACCCTTAAGGATAGACTCCCTGGGCTGCCATCCCTCTGAAATGTTTGCAAACAGAACCTGGTAAGTAGACCGTTTCCAATCAGATTTCATTTCATTTTTCTCAGAACCCATTCAATGTGCTTTAACCCCAAGGTTACAGTCCATCAAAACATTCCTTCCATTTTTGGGCGTATTGAAATACTAAGTACTTGTATTTAGTATTAATGCAAAAAATG
Organism: Cryptotis parvus; assembly: GCA_021461705.1. NCBI lineage: Eukaryota > Metazoa > Chordata > Mammalia > Eulipotyphla > Soricidae > Cryptotis > Cryptotis parvus. The sequence continues at coordinate 77,590 of JAJIBD010005180.1, read as the reverse complement.
TTGTCCCTTATCAGACCAATTGAATACACATCCCGAATCATAGTAATAGAAACTATTTCCAAGTATAGTAATAGACATCTGTGGCATGTGAGGCTTATCAGGAACTCCACGAAATAAACACGTTGAAGCCAAAGAAAGAAAAAGGCATTAATAGCATCTCATCCAATCTCACCACTCGGTGGGCTCAGAAAGCGGAGACTGAGGCATCAACCCACCATACTGTTTGGTTGCAAAGAGCGGAAGTTATTTGAGCTGGTTTTCCAAGCCTACCAGGAGTGATCCCTGAGAGCAGAGCCAGGAGTAAGTCCTGAGCACTGCCAGGTGAGACCCAAAGGAAGAGAAGCTGGAGTGATAGTCGAGTGGGTAGGGTGTTTGCTTTGCATGAAGCTGACCTAGGTGCCATCAGCATCCCATAGGGTCCCCTAAGCCCTGGCAGAAGTAATTCCTGAGTGCAGAGCCAGATGTAATATCTGAGCACTTTCAGATGTAGCCAAAAAATAAAAGATAGACACAGATACAGAGAGACAGAGAGAGATACAGAGAGAGAGACACAAAGAGAGAGCCAGAGAACAGAGAGACAGGAGAGAGAGAGAGAGAGAGAGAGAGAGAGAGAGAGAGAGAGAGAGAGAGAGAGAGAGAGAGAGGGAATTTTTAAAAGAACTTGTAGGGACCGGAAATATGACTTCAGTGGTTGAGCACAAGTCTAGCACATGCAACGCTCTGGGTTCTCTGGCCTGTACCACCTGCCCTACTCCCCTAGGGTCACCAGGCCTCGTGGCTCCTGAGCACCATGGGACATGGCTTCAGGTGCCCCAGCACTGCTCGGTGTGGTGTCTATAAAATAATAATAATAAAGAAATGAAAGACCATTATTATTTCATGTGCGGTGCTGGGGATGGAACCAGGGCTGTGGCTGAAGCAGCTTCATGCAAAGAAAGCAAAGAACCTTGCTTTGCATTTCTTCAGAATTCAGAGGGGCAGACGGGGTGGGAAACTGGGGACATGGGTGGAGGGGAGGTCACACTGGTGCTGAGATTGGGGTTGGAACATTGAATGCCTCAAACAACTGTGTTATGAATGACCTGGTAAATCACAGTGTTACAGTACACTGTTTTCTTGAAAAGAGAATTCATAGGCGTTTTTAAATTAGGGAAACTGTGCGGTATGGAATCTTTGTCTCCTCTTCCACTTCTGCGATGTCCCCTGTTCCCTCGCTCCCTTTCCCTCCCCACCCCATCTTTCTTGGCTTTTTTTGGATCACTCCACTTACGATCCCCAGGGTTTTTTTTTGTTTGTTTGTTTTGTTTTTTGCTTTTTTGGGTCACACCCAGCAACACTCAGGGGTTACTCCTGACTCTTTGCTCAGGAATTACTCTTGGCGGTGCTCGGGGCACCATGTGGGATGCCGGGGATCGAACCTAGGTGGACCGCGTGCAAGGCAAATGCCCAACCCACTGTGCTATCGCTCTGGCCCCCTAGGATCCCCAGGTTTTTATGATTAAAGAATCTCCCAGCCTCCCCTTTCCTCATGTAATGTGAGGGTGGGCACACAGACTCTGTGTCCTGCCCTGGGGGGTGGCCTGCTGAGTGGGGTCAGGGTGCTCAGAAAGGGAAGCAGGGGTCCGGAAGGTCGGCAGAGGGGTTCTTATCCAAGGCTCCCATAATCCACTCAGCTCCCATCTGGAGGCTCTCCTCTGGCTGCCCAGGTCCACAACTAGGCCCCTTCTCTATGGGCCTGTGGCCCCTGGTCCTCCTGAGAGATAAGGGGGGGATGGGGGGCCCCCCGAATACGTTATGCCTACTCATAGCTCAGTCTCCCCTCTCTGCTGGCCTGTTCCTCTCATGGGGCGCAGAGGTGGTCTGAGGGTGTGCATGGGAGACAGTGCACAACATTTCAGGCAGAGGTGGCTGAGCTGGGCCAGGACACCTGACACCTCAAGCCCCCATCTGCCCTTGTGCTACCTGCCGCCTCGATGCCCCCGCCCCAGTGGGGAAGATTGATTGATCCCTCGCCCAGGTTGCTGGCCTCCAGCAAAAAACTGAACCCAGCTTGGGTGCAGGGGGTCCCAGCTGTCACTGCTTGGTGCTCCTCACACGACTGGACTGGGAGAGGATCCTGTGAAATCCTCCTGAGTGTACAGCGCTCATTCAGGGAGTCCATGGAAGGGGGCCTTGTGCCCTACTAAGTTCCTCAGACCCTGCTCCATCCCATACCTCCACTTCCTGTCATTATGACATGACATTATTAGGGCATTTGTCATTTAGCCATTCAATAGCAATGCAACTATGAAGCAGGACAGACTCTTGACTTCTTTCCTTATATGTTCTAGGTAACAAACAAGTAAACATACACTGCTGGGGTTCATTAACAGGCTTAAATATCAATAGAACTATTTCTCTCTCTCTCTCTCTCTCACACACACACACACACACACAGGGGAGGTGGTACTGAATGAAGAAATCTATACTTAGGACATAATACCAATGCTAGGGAATGAAGAACTTCAGTTACGTTTGACCTAGCAAACCAACACACTCCTAATGCACATACTTACACATACACACATACTCACATACACACTCATACATATATACTCATACACATTTTTACAAACATGCACACGTGCATACATATACACATACTCATACAGACACACATACACACACACACAACCTTTGGTGTCACTCAGAGTTGTTCTTCCAATGAACTAGAGAAAATTCCTGTTACACTTGAGAAACACTTTTTCTTACTTCCATAAAAGTAACAAACAAGATTGAGACAGTGACCCAATAACCTAATTTCTAAAGTAACCTGTAAACAAGAATTCAAAGAAAAATAGCACATACACAAGAAAAAAAAATAAGACATGGGAACGAGGAGAAATAGAAAATGTCAAGGCTCAGGAAAGCAGTGAAAGAGAAAACCACTGAAAGGAAGAATCAAAGGAAGCAGACAAATGCTAACAGTGGTAAACATTCAGCAGAGACCAGGGAAGAGAGACTTGGGAGAAAGAGACACCAGAATGTGTGGGGAAGTAATGAATTTTAGGGAAAAAAGAGAAAATAACAATAGAGAGGGGCCGAAGTTTAGGGTTCCGCTGGGAGTGCACCTGGCCTGAGGTGAGGGACTGGATTCTGTCACCCCGCTACTGAGGGGCCATCCTAAGGCACAGTGTAATCTCCAGCATGCCACAGGGTATGTGAGCACTGCTCAAACTGGAGACTCCTGGTAACACACCAAGAGTGTGGTGCCACAACTTGTGTTCTACCTCCAGCCACTGCAGGAACAACAAAGCAATAAAACATTGGAAAGGGGACGGTGGGGCCAGAGCTACAGCACAGCTGGCAGGGCGTTTGCCTTGCATGTAACTGACCCAGGTTTGATCCCCAGCATTCCCATTTGGTTCCCCAAGTATCTCCAGGGGTAATTCCTGAGTGCAGAACCGGAGCAACCACTGAGCATTGCCAGGTATGACCCCCAAAAAAAAAAAGAAAGAAAAATAAAATTAAAAGGGGAGTGTTGGATGGCGGTAGCTTTACTGTTTAATCCACTTAGTTTATTTACATGTCCTTAAGCCTGAGTTCATGCTAATGAGATCTCTCTTCTGTGTAAACACTGATGCAGAGTGTGGCAGTTACAAGGATCATTCTGACTCTGAATCAGTAACTTCTGAAATATTACTATAATCTCTATTATGATTTTAATGTTTTCTAGATTGGGCAAAGGGAATACAATAGCTATACATTGTCACCAAACGTATAAATTAAGAACACTTACCTAAAACAAAACCTTGACTTTATATATTTGAAGGGCTGTTCTATATTTTGAAGAAATGAATATAGTTTTATTTATTTTGGGGTTGTGAGCCACATCCAGCAGTGCTCAGGGCTTACACCTGGCTCTACACTCAGGGATCACTCCTGGGCTGAGGGGACCATTAAGAGGTGCCGGTTTAGAGCCCAGGTCGGCTGCATACAAGGCAACTGCCCTAGCTACTATACTATCACTCTGGTCCCTTATCTTTTAAGTTACTCACCAGAATGTAAGTCCAGGAAGGTGTGTGTGTGTGTGTGGGGGGGGGGGGGGGGCTCCACAGATTTTTTTTGTTCCTCTTTTGGGTTTGTTATTTAACTTCTATGTTCCCAGCATTTAAAATATCTGGCATCTAGGGCGGAGCGATAGCCCAGCTGGTAGGGCAATTGCCTTGCACGCGGCCGGCTCATGTCAGCCCGGGTTCGATCCCCGGCATCCCGTATGGTCCCCTGAGCACCGCCAGGAGTAATTCCTGAATGCAGAGCCAGGAGAAACCCCTGAGCATTGCCAGGTGTGACCAGAAAATAAAAAAGCAAACAAAAATATCTGGCATCTAGAAGCCCTAATAGGCATTCACTAAATGAATTGCTAAAGGAATAGACTAATTTACACCAAGATGCCATTAGACTAATTACACCAGCGTGTCAAATGGACTAATTTATATCAACATTTAATGTCATGTTTCAGAGACAAACCCTTTTTTTGGTTAGAGAAGGGAACAGTGTGCTAATAATCGTTGGAAATAATAATACCAGCCTAGAACTGAGCATTGAATGTAGGCAAAGGGATATACATGATAACCTCTAAATGTATGTATTGCAAGCCACAATGTGTAAGAGAAGGGAGGAAGAGAGAGAAAGAGAGAGAGAGAGAGAGAGGAGAGGGAGAGGTATAGTGTCTGCCAGAGAGGCAAGCTAGAGGAGAAAATCAGGGGACATTGGTGGTGGGAAATGGGCACTGGTGGAGGGATGGGTGCTGGAACACTGTATGACTGAAAACCAAGCATGAACATCTTTGTAATTGTATACCTCATGGTGGTATAATAAAAATATTTTAAAAAATTAAATTAAACAAAGAAGGACTGGAGCAATAGCACAGCAGGTAGGGCATTTGCCTTGCATGTGGCCGAGCATCGCTAGGAGTAATTCCGGAGAGAAGAGGCAGGAATAACCTCTGAGCATCGCAGGGTATGACCAAAAAAAAAAGCAAAAAAAAAATTTTTTTTTGGTTAACTATGAAAGATTGAATCACTCACTTTTTTAAAATCAGGTTGGGGGCATGTATGAAGCCAACCTAGATCTAATCTTTAGCATCATATATGGTCAGTCTTCTGAGTACCACCAGGAGTGACCCCTAAACTCAGAGCCAGGAGTAAGCCCCCGAGCACCCCTGGGTATGGTCCAAAACAAACTTCAGACTGACAACAAACTTTGATCCAGTAACATTCAAAGATGTTACTGAGGAGGATTAAGGGGCATCCCGCTGCTGCCCACATGCACGGTAGATGGTCCTGATGGCTCTGCTGCAATAACAGAGCATGTGACCCCTAGTGTATGGTGGGCACAGGACACAAGAATCCCCTGGCACGTCTCTGTGAGCCCCACAACTGAAAGGACATGATGCCTGGCGAGCACCAGGACCAAGCTTGTGCTCAAATGTCAGTCATCAATACAGGGAGGAGAAGGGGAGAAAAGCAGAAGACAGTGAAGGAGTCTTGGACTAGAAACGACACCCTGGTACAAACAGAAGCCAAGAACTTGACATCAACCCAAAGAGCAGCCAAATAGAAAACAAGAAAACATTCCCCAAACTATAAATATGTAGAACTCTAATAAGACTAAGTTTCTTAAATAAATGAAGAAACAGAGGCAGAAACACCTACAGTGGACACTGAAACCACTTTTTTTTAAGTTTAACCATTATGCTGCAAAATGACTGAAGATATCGTCCTATAGATAAGGCTTTAGCTGCAGCCCACCCAGTTTCAATCCCTGGAACTACATATGGTTCCCTGAGCACCAACAGGAGTGATTCCTGAGCACAGAATCAGGAGTGAGCCTTGGACACTGTTGTGAGTAGCCCAAAACAGGAACAAACAAATAAATGTAGGAAAAATAGGTTCTTACAAATTCTTACTAAGAATTTGCAAAATATCCTGATTTGTTCTTTTTCCTTTTAAATAGTGATGAAATGGAGCTGGAGAGGTAACATAGTGGGTAGGCGATTGCCTGGCATGTGGCCAACCCAGGTTTGATCTTCAGCATCCTACTGTGACCACCCCCAAGCACTAGGAGTAATTCCTGAGTGCAGAACCAGGAGTAACCCCTGAGCATTGCCAGGTGTTGCACAAAAACAAAAAGGAAAAATGAGAGATAGAATGAAATATGTATTTTCAATAGAGCACGCAGAGGCTGGAGCAACAGTGCGGCAGGTAGGGTGTTTGCCTTGTACGTTGCCAACAGGAATTTGATCCAAGACATTCCTTATGATCCCACAAGCATTACCAAGAGTAATTTCTGAGTGCAGAGCCAGGAGTAACACCTGAGCATTGCCAGGTGTGGCCCAAACAACAACAACAATAACAACAACAACAACAACAACAACAAAATAGAGCACCCGATAATGGCTACATAAATAACTTCAGTTCATTCAATGGCTAAGTTAAAGTTGTACAAGTGTGCCCTGAACACCTGGTGTCTGTCTCTTTGCTGTGCCTGGGCCCTGAGCAGCACTAAGGCAGTTTAGTGGGATGTGATGAAGATAAAAAGCCAGCTGCAAGAGCGCCACATCCTTCAACAAACGCTTGTCTAACTGCACACACTGCTGCATGCCAAAGAGAAACCTAGCACCAGACTCACCATGGTCAAAACCAGCCAAAGCCAAGGAGAGAATAGGGAAGAGAGGCGGGACCCAGGAAAAACGTCTCTTGCAGTACATATCGGTGGAATCTCAAAGCAAAACAGATGAAATGCATTGTCTGGCAGTTCATTTGCTATGGGGAGGGGAGATAGCTCAGGGCTAGAGCACCTGCTAGTGGCCCCCAGAACCCTGGACAAATTTGGCAGGGGTGCGGCTGGAGAGATAGGACAGCAAGTAGGGCACTTGCCTAGCTTGTACCTGAATTTGATCCCTGGCACCATGTACGGTCCTCTGAGCCTGCCAGCAGTGATCCTTAAGCATAGAGCCAGGAGTAAGCCCCGAGCACCACCGGGTGTCTGACTCATGTGCCTACTAAAAAAGAGAAACTTTGGGGACTGTTTTTTTGTCCTCTTTGAATTATTTGTTTCCTGTGCATTTATGAACTAGCTGGGAGAAGTTAGAAAGCAACAGTTTCTATGGGCTGCAGGAGAAGGAGGAGCAAGGTGTGAAGGGGGTCAGTTAGCTACTGGGGAGATTTGAGGGGTTCAGCCCCTTGCTTCCTCCTCAGGGTTAGAGAACAAGCGTGGACCAGAAGTTTCTCACCTTGGGATCTGAGAACCGGTCACCGCTGTGCCGCAGCTCATCAGGCGGCGCATCCCCAAGGCATGGGGCCTCTTCAGAAGTGAGGGGACCAAGGGAGACGGCCAGAGTGTGAGAGACAACCCGCGATTCCCCGACCCCAACGAGGGTGTAGAAACCAGGAGGGGAAAAGCTGAAAGGTTGTAGAGTACAGAAAAAGGTGGCAGCTTGGGGCCGGAGCAATAGGCCAGCCGGTAGGGCATTTGCCTTGCACGCAGCCAGCTCATGCCAGCCCAGGTTCGATCCCCGGCATCCCATATGGTCCCCCGAGCACTGCCAGGAGTAATTCCTGAGTGCAGAGCCAGGAGTAACCCCTGAGCATTGCTGGGTGTGCCCCAAAAAGAAAAAAAAAAGGTGGCAGCCTGGGATAGGCTACCCCGCAACCTTGGGGTAGCCTGGCAGGAGGATGCTGATGCCAGAACCAGCACGAAACCCACCCAAGACCAGGAGCCTCTCCCTAGAAGCCTACTCACCAAAACGCTGCAGAAAGTTGCCTGCTATCATTGGCAGCAAACCTGCCATGAAGGGTCAGAGAGGGCTCAAGCATGGGAGTCTGGGCTGTGGGTGCCCGGGGTCCCAACGTCCCACTCCCAGCAGGGGGTGTCCTGGTGACCCCTAGCACCACAGGGCTCAAGCACCAAGCTCTTCGGTCCACACTCCAAGCATCCCTGGGAGTGGTCCCAGGGCTCCCTTCACCCTGTTACTGCTGGGAATGACTCTGCTGAAAAAACGGAGATGAGACCCTAAGATTACAGAAGTCAATACAAAAGTCAATTTTCTGCTACTAGTCCATTGCAGAGTCAAAGTTGAAATTAAGGGTCTGAGTGGTAGCAAGTGGGTAGGTCACTTGCCTTGCATTCAGCTGACTCAGGCTCGATATCTGGTATCCCATAGGATCCCTCAAGCCAGGAAGCAGGAATCCCTGAGCACAGAACCAGGAGTAAGCTCTGAGCACCATCAGTTGTGTTCAACACATTTCCTCAAAAAAAAAAAAATGAAATAAAAAGTTGAGATTAAGGGGCCGGAGTGATAGTCCAGAGGGTAGGGCATTTGTCTTGCACGCTGCCAACCCGGGTTCAATCCCGGCATCCCATATGGTCCCCTGAGCACCGCCAGGAGTAATTCCTGAGTGCAGAGCCAGGAGTAACCCCTGAGCATCGCCAGGTGTGACCCAAAAGAAAAAAAAAAAAACGTTGATATTAAGAATCACTAAAAAAGGGGCGGAGCGATAGCCCAGCGGGTAGGGCGTTCTTTGCCGCGCCGGCCGGCTCATGCCGGCCTGGGTTCGATCCCCCAGCATCCCATATGGTCCCCCGAGCATCGCCAGGAGTAATTCCTGAGTGCAGAGCCAGGAGTAACCCCTGAGCGTAGCCGGGTGTGACCCAAAAAGCAAAAAAAAAAAAAAAAAAAGAATCACTAAAATAAAACGAATAACACACACACACACACACACACACACACACACACCTTTCATGGGTAGTACAAGTCATTTTGCCTAAAAAATTCAAATGAGAGGACCAGGAGATAGTCCAGTGATTACAATGCATACCCGGCAATCGTGAGACCCGGCTTGTGTTTGCATCACACGGTGCTTTCACCACCTCCAGGTGCATCCCCTGCAGGCCCAACCACCGCCAGGCGTGGCCCTGGAGGCCTCCAGCTCTGCTAGGGTGGCTGAGTATCCCCAGCACCGCAAGGCCCTCTGCAGCACCACAGCCTAGGGGCCTCGTGCCAAACCCATGACCCCTTGCCTTTGAACCTCTGGTGGGGCTCCCAGATCTCCTGAGCACTGCTCAGAAGGATCCAGGTAAAGAAAGATTCAAGCGAGAGAGAGGTGAGGGAGAGAGCTCACCAGCGAGCGAGAGGTGAGGGAGACAGCTCACCAGCGAGAGAGAGGTGAGGGAGACAGCTCACCAGCGAGAGAGGTGAGGGAGACCGCTCACCAGCGAGAGAGAGGTGAGGGAGACAGCTCACCAGCGAGCGAGAGGTGAGGGAGACAGCTCACCAGCGAGAGAGGTGAGGGAGAGAGCTCACCAGCGAGAGAGAGGTGAGGGGAGACAGCTCACCAGCGAGAGAGAGGTGAGGGAGAGAGCTCACCAGCGAGAGAGAGGTGAGGGAGAGAGCTCACCAGCGAGAGAGGTGAGGGAGACAGCTCACCAGCGAGAGAGGTGAGGGAGACAGCTCACCAGCGAGAGAGGTGAGGGAGACAGCTCACCAGCGAGAGAGGTGAGGGAGACAGCTCACCAGCGAGAGAGAGGTGAGGGAGACAGCTCACCAGCGCGAGAGAGGTGAGGGAGACAGCTCACCAGCGAGAGAGGTGAGGGGAGACAGCTCGCCAGCGAGAGAGGTGAGGGAGAGAGCTCACCAGCGAGAGAGAGGTGAGGGAGACAGCTCACCAGTGAGAGAGGTGAGGGAGACAGCTCACCAGCGAGAGAGGTGAGGAGAGAGAGCTCACCAGCGAGAGAGAGGTGAGGGAGACAGCTCACCAGTGAGAGAGGTGAGGGGAGACAGCTCACCAGTGAGAGAGGTGAGGGAGAGAGCTCACCAGCGAGAGAGAGAGGTGAGGGAGACAGCTCACCAGCGAGCGAGAGGTGAGGGAGACAGCTCACCAGTGAGAGAGGTGAGGGAGACAGCTCACCAGTGAGAGAGGTGAGGGAGACAGCTCACCAGCGAGAGAGGTGAGGGAGACAGCTCACCAGCGAGAGAGAGGTGAGGGAGACAGCTCACCAGCGAGAGAGAGGTGAGGGAGACAGCTCACCAGCGAGAGAGAGGTGAGGGAGACAGCTCACCAGTGAGAGAGGTGAGGGAGACAGCTCACCAGTGAGAGAGAGAGAGGTGAGGGAGACAGCTCACCAGCGAGAGAGGTGAGGGAGACAGCTCACCAGCGAGAGAGAGGTGAGGGAGACAGCTCACCAGCGAGCGAGACGTGAGGGAGACAGCTCACCAGCGAGAGAGGTGAGGGAGACAGCTCATCAGCGAGAGAGAGGTGAGGGAGACAGCTCACCAGCGAGAGAGAGAGGTGAGGGAGACAGCTCACCAGCGAGAGAAGTGAGGGAGACAGCTCACCAGCGAGAGAGAGGTGAGGGAGACAGCTCACCTAGCCGAAATACAGGCCCCAATTCCATACCCTGCATTGCCATGGTCCCCCTAAATAATGCCAGGAACAACCCCTGAGCACAGAGCTGGGAGTAACCCCGAGCTCTCCAGATGTCACCCTCCCCGCCACCCCCCCCAGCAATGAGAGGCAGAGAGCAACTCTGTGCATCTCGTTCTTGCCACAGGGAGGGTGGCCTATAAGCCGCCATCACCCAAGGGTGGGCGCTCAGCACAGAGATGGGGAGCAGGCCCTGCCCCGGGCTAAGTGAGAGCATATATTCCAGGCTTGGGGCTTCAAGTACTTGGCAGAGAAGACCAGCTGCCAAGGGACTGGGGCTGGGGGCTTCCCAAAGGAACTGATATCCAGGTGCCCCTGCCCAGGGTGAGCTGAGCAGCGGTGAGTTCAGAGTCTCCTGTACAAGTCCATGCGGTGATAGCCAAGGGCGGGAGGGGGGAAAGTTCTTGTGTTCCACTGCTGCGGCCACAAAGCAAAGCTCCACCGGAGAGGAGGGACTGTCCCCGCGGCACTTCAGGAACACGCGTTCCCCTACATGGGAACCTGTCCAGCTGCAGAACTTAACGGGAGATGCCATGGCTGCCGCCCCCCCCTGGGCGCCGGCGGAGAGAAGCCAGCTGGAGGATGTTTCATGGACGACAGATGTGCTTCCTGAGCCAAGAAACTGCTGCCAGGAGCCAAGAAGGGCGGGTAGGCCAGCAGAGACAGCGGGGTGCTGGCCGCCTCCTGGAGCAACAACCCTCGGCCCAGGGCTCTGAGCCTCCTCCCAGCGTCCAGAGGCTTGACCTTCCTGACTCTCTGGCTTGCTGCACCCCAGGCTCTTCTGGGGTGGGAAGAGAACATCCTGTCTGTGCAGGCCCTCCTGCTGTCCACCTTTGCTCTGGACACTTCCCTGCCTCAGCATCGGAGGCCCTCCCCCGAGCCTCCCCCGCCGTCTCCCTGATGGGGAACAGATCTCGCTGTCCAGCTTTTCCAACGCCTTAACCTTCTCCTCCCCAGACCTTCAGGGAAGCAGGAGGAGGATCAGGAAGCAGCTAAGAGACTCAGCAGAACGTGTAACTCTGAGTTCAGCCAACTGGATCTTGATCTGAGGGAATGGGGGAAATAGTATCCAAAGGGGCCAGGCAGGAGGGTCAGGGAGCTGGATGAGGAGGAGAGGCTGGACGGAGCTTTCTTGGATTGTAGGCTGCCGTGAGGGACCTGGGCTCATTCTGGTGGCAGAGGGGTGCCCTTGATAACAGATCTGTTGCGGCTGGAGTGGTAGCATAGCAGATGGGGCATTTGCCTTGCACACAGCTGACTCAGGTTCGATTCCCAGCATCCCAAAGGGTCCCCTGAACACAGCCAGGCGTGATCCCTGAGTGCAGAGGCAGAAGTAAGTCCTGAGTGTCGCTATGGGTGGCCAAAAAGAAAAAACAAAAAGCAAATAAAACCCTCTTCCTGGGTCTGGACTGTTAGGGTCCAGAGTCGCAAGTTCTTAGGAATCACAAAGAAACCAGCCAGTAATGCAAAAGGCAAGCAGAGTTTATTAAGCCAGCTAGCTGGGGTCAAGCTCTCAGGCACGCAGGCCAAGGCAAGACCCCGAGTAAGGGGAAGCTTTAGATTATATAGCCTCTATTCACATCACAGCCTGAGCAAACTTAAAGAACATGATTCAAAGAACATTGCTCAAGTCGCACAGACAACTTGTATTGTTATGTCCCTGGATGTTCTAAACGTCAGTATGCCCAGTGTGCACCCAAGCGGTTTCTAGATAACAGGAGGGGCAGTGAAACTGTTACTTTTCAAGGCTGCTGAGTTGAGCCTGCCCAAACGTTCTTCCCAAGGCCGGCTGGGGGGTGTGTGATGAAGAGCCCTCGGTGACTTTCCACAGCAACATGAGGGCCTTTTGGCTCATTGAGCCTGCCTGCCTTTTTGCTCACCTAACAGGACATGGCTCATTCTCAAAAGTGTCTGCCTTTTAAATGTGAGGCCCTGAGTTTGATCCCAGGTGCCACCCACATGTACCAAGGGGAGTCCCAGAGGCTGTGGTGTTTGGTATCTCCAGTTCCTCCACAGAGCATGATCGTCCGCACACAGCCGTGTATGTGTGAATGTTGCAAGTAGACTAGAGGGTCAACCCTCGGTGATCACAACTAAAACCGTGTGTCACTGCAGTGGACTTGTAACTCCCCATGAGCACTGTGCAAGCATCTGAATGAAAAGTGTGCGACCTGGAGGCCAGAGTAATAGTACAGCAGGTAGGGTGCTGGCCTCGTGTGTGGCTAACCCAGGTTAGACCCCGGCACCACATATGGTCCCCTGACCTCTTGGCAGGAGAAGCCAGGGAGGGAACGTGTGGAAAGGTGCTGAGTTGAGAAAGAAATCCCCACCCAAGAAGCACAAAGCCGGGCAAAGCCCCCACCCTCTAATCCCCAGGTCCCTGACTAACGGTCAAAGTCATTGGAACTGAAGGTTTTGTCTATAGAACTGAGCTTACTTGGTTGGGGGAGGGGTCCTGGGCACGTTGGTGGAGGGAAGCGGGTTCTCGTCATGGGTGTAGTGTTGGAATGAAGTACGCGTGGGAAGTGTGATTAACAGTATTGTAAATCGGGCCGGATAGTCCAGCGGTAGGGCGTTTGCCTTGCATGCGGTCGACTGGGTTCGATCCCCAGCATCCCACATGGTCCCCTGAGCACTGCCAGGAGTAATTCCTGAGTGCAGAGCCAGGAGTAAACCCCTGAGCATTGCTGGGTGTGACCCCAACAAGCAAAAAAAAAAAAAAAAAAAAGAAAAGAAAAAAAAAACCAGTATTGTAAATCGCTGTACCTCAATCAAAATGATTAAAAATATATAATAACCTCAATATCCCTGGTTAACCCAGACAGCCAGGGTTGGCTGAAGTGAGAAGCTGGACGTGGGCCAGAGAGACCTACAGGGCTTAAGGTCTGGCCTTGTCCGCAGCTAATCCTGCTTGCTTCAGTCCCCAGCACCGAACATGGTAGCAACCACCTCTGAGCACAGTCGGGAGTAGTTCCTGAAGTTCCTGAGCACTGCCGGAAGTGGCTTCCCTTGGAAGGGAGGAAAGAGGAGCAGGAGCAAGGAGTAATTCCTTTCATTTATTTATTCACTTTTGGGTCACACCCAACAATGCTCAGGGGTTACTCCTGGCTCTACACTCAGGAATTACTCCTGCAGCAGTGCTCAGAGGACCATATGGGATGCTGGGAATTGAACCCAGGTCGGCTGCGTGCAAGGCAGACCCCCTATCCGGCTGTGCTATCACTCCGGCCTCTGCCAGGAGTAATTCCTGAGTGCCTAAACATCACTGGGTGTGACCCCAAAAAAGCCAAATAAAAAAAGAAGGGAGGAAAGGGAGAAAGGGGGCAGCTACTGGCAGTGAGGACGCGCCTGGGGTAGCCTCTGTCTTGCACAGCCTGTGGGTGACGTGCAGGAGCAGCTGTGGGCTGGCTTCCGAGCAGCACGTGTGTGTGGAGGGGGTGAGGGTGAGAAGGAGCTGATGCCCCACCTGGCCCATGCCCGGAGTCACAAAGCAGATGAGGGACGGAGGGGGCAGGGAATGGGCGCAGCTGTGGTAACTGAGGATCCTGCGCGGTCTCCCCCAGGGGGTCACATGAGGCAGGACGGCTGGTGAGGACTCTGGTGGGTACAGAAAGGGGGCCTGGACAGTACAGAGCTCACTGCTGATGGAGTGAGCAGAGTGGCCCCTCTCTCTCTCTCTCTCTCTCTCTCTCTCTCTCTCTCTCTCTCTCTCTCTCTCTCTCTCTTCCCTCCTTCTCCTCTTCCTCCCTCTCCCCTCTCCCCACTCCCTCCCTCTCTCTCTCCTCTCTTCCCTCTCTCTCCCTTCTTTCTTCTCTCTCCCCCTCCCTGTCTCTCTCCTCTCTCTTCTTTCTTCTTTTTCTTTTGGTGTTTTTGTGCTGCACTTGGCAGTGCTCAGGCTTACTCCTGGCTCTACATTCTCTTTCTTCTTTTTCTTTCCTTTATTTATTTCATTCTTTCTTTTGTTCATTTTGGAGCCACACTTGGAAGTACTCAGCGCTTACTCCTGGCTCTATGTTCTTTCTCTCTCTCACTTTCTTCCTTTCTTTGCTTTTTTTTTCTTCCCTCCCTCCTTCCCCCTTCCTTCTTCCCTTCCTTTCTTCTTTTTTTTTTTTGGATCACACTTGTCAGTGCTCAGGGTTTCTTTCTCTCTTTCTCTCTCTTTCTTTCTTTCTTTCTTTCTTTCTTTCTTTCTTTCTTTCTTTCTTTCTTTCTTTCTTTCTTTCTTTCTTTCTTTCTTTCTTTCTTTCTTTCTTTTTCTTTCTTTCTTTCTTTTTCTTTCTTTCTTTCTTTCTTTCTTTCTTTCTTTCTTTCTTTCTTTCTTTCTTTCTTTCTTTCTTTCTTTCTTTCTTTCTTTCTTTCTTTCTTTCCTTCCTTCTTTCCCCCAGCAGTGCTCAGGGGTTACTCCTGCCTCTGCACTCAGAGATCTCTCCTGGCGGTGCTCAGGGGACAATACAGGGTTTCAGGGATTGAGCCTAGGTCAGTCTCATGCAAGGCAAGCCCCCTACCCACTACTTTATCTTTCCAGGCCCTCCAGATGTGTTTCTTTCATCCTGGAGCCCCTGTGCCAGAGCCCTGTGTGAAGGCTGTGTTGACAGGTTGTATCCATGGCAGGACCACAGGCCTTATCCGTGGTAGGACCACAGGCTGTATCCGTGGCAGGACCACAGACTGTATCTGTGGCAGGACCACAGGCTGTATCCTTGGCAGGACCACAGGCCTTATCCGTGGCAGGATCACAGGCTGTATCCATGGCAGGACCACAGGCTGTATCCGAGGCAGGACCACAGGCTGTATGCGTGTGCAGGACCACAGGCTGTATCCGTAGCAGGATCACAGGCTGTATCCGTGGCAGGACCACAGGCTATATCCGTGGCAGGACCATAGACTGTATCTGAGGCAGGATCACAGGCTGTATCCGTGGCAGGACCACAGGGTATATCTGAGGCAGGACCACAGGCTGTATCTGAGGCAGGACCACAGGCTATATCTGTGGCAGGACCACAGGCTGCATCCGTGGCAGGCCACAGGCTGTATGCGTGGCAGGACCACAGGCTGTATCCGTGGCAGGACCACAGGCTGTATCCGTGGCAGGACCACAGGCTGTATCCGTGGCAGGACCACAGGCTATATCTGTGGCAGGACCACAGGCTTCATCCGTGGCAGGACCACAGGCCTTATCCGTGGCAGGATCACAGGCTGTATCCATGGCAGGACCACAGGCTGTATCCGTGGCAGGACCACAGGCTGTATGCGTGGCAGGACCACAGGCTGTATCCGTGGCAGGACCACAGGCCTTATCCGTGGCAGGATCACAGGCTGTATCCATGGCAGGATCACAGGCTGTATCCGTGGCAGGATCACAGGCTGTGTGCGTGGCAGGATCACAGGCTGTATCCGTGGCAGGACCACAGGCTGTATCCGTGGCAGGACCACATGCTGTATCCGTGGCAGGCCACATGCTGTATCCGTGGCAGGACCACATGGGGTTTCTTTGCTCCCGGCTGCCATTGTATCTCTTCTGCTTGGTGAGTGCATCTGACTTGTTACTGGTTTGAGAGTTTATCTTCCAAAGGGCTTCACTAGAAGGGGCGCGAAGATAGCTCCAAGGACCTGTATATTCCTGGCCTGGGTTTAATTCCTGGCACCACATAGTCCCCCGCACTACGGGCATAGCCTTGCTGGACCCCTGCCATGCTGGGCTCCAGAAGCACAGACTGAGTTGGTTCAGAGTAGCCCTGGAGGCCCCCAGCATCCCTGGGGTGTTCTCGACTCAGAAGCACTCACTGTTCCTAGCAGTCTAGTGGTTGTCTTGTCAGTTGCTCTAGAATCTGCTCAGCCCGATGACCCTGCGGGGTCTGGTCACGCTTCCCCACTATACTACATCGCGGAGTTCCAGACTCCATCTGAGGCCCCTGGGCTTCCCAGGGCTCTCGGTGCTCTTGCAAGTCTTCCCAGCTAATCCTCTCTCCATCAGGGCCCCTCTCCTCTCCCATTCCCACATGGTTGCTGTGAATCCCAAGAGGTGTGTGAGATGTTTCAGAGACTTGAGATGTGCCACAATGGGGGCCTTGCTCTGGTCCACTATCCCAGCACCAGGAGAAGAGTTTGTCCTGGCCAGGAGAAAGGGAACAAATGGTATCAAACAATAACAAACCCTTGGCATTGGAGGACAAAATTCAGATCACAAGGCAGTATGGGAGGCAGCGGGATGGAGGAAGAAATGAACTAGAGTGACGTAAGGACAGAGTTGAAAGGTCTTAGGCACCCTGGTAATGGAGGGTATAAAAACAACAAACATTAATATATCATAACCATGTTACCTAAATTACAAAAAAAATTCTGTTAAGAAAAAGTATGTAAAGAGGCAGAGAGCTAGTGGGTTATGGCACTTGCCTTGCATACAACTGACCACTATTTAATGGCAGGAACCACATGTGGCCCAGAGTAATCCCCTGCTCACAGAGCAAGGAGTCATCTTTGAGCACTACTAGGTGTGGTCAAAAACAAACTCAAAAAGAAATTGTGAACATATTTTGAAACTGTGCCCTGAGTTGCACTGGTTTACTTGGGGAGGTAATCAGAAAAAAAGTGAGATTTGCCGTTGGGCCTGGAGGGATGATGGAGGTGGATGGGGCGAGGTGGGAAGAGAGCAAAGAAAAAACAGTAATGGTCAGGCTGTCGGCTTGGGAGATGGGACCCCAATCTCGCTGGTGCTCAGAGAGCTGCAGAGCACCCGAGAATCTTCCCGTTTGAGGGTGATGTCTGTGGCGTTGCCCACCAGCTTTCGCCCTGCACGAGTTGAGGCTAACACCTTGTGTCACCCACTTCTGAACCACCTGCCTTCAGTTGAGCAAACTGCCCTGAAACCCGAGCCTTAGGCAGAGGCAAGACAGACGTGCTGGAGGTCAGCAGGGAGCATGAGGGAAACTGTCTTTCTCTGCTCCTGCAGAGATGCTCCTGCAAGCCAGGGGTGGAGTATGAGGAGCCCACCTGCCCACTGCAGCCTCAAGTGCAACAGCACATGCCTGAGGCTCTGCTTTTATTATTGCGCGTGGCTGCGCCTAACCCTTGTGATCCTCAGGAACTGCGCCTGGCTCTGTACTCAGTAGAGACCCCTGGTGGTGATTTGAAGGAACTAAGAATGCAGTGTCAGGATTCAAGCCACCTGCGAAGCAAGCCCCTTAGTTCCTGTACTAAATCTCAGACCCTTGACAAACCATTAAATAAATAAGTTATTTTTCACTACTATAGTTTAAGCAATATGTTTACAACAATGTTACTGTTTTTGATGTATGCATTTATCACCTCACCAGCATAAGAGTAACCACGACCCTCCACCAATGTTTGACTTCAGGTTCCTCTCATTCCCGAAACCTGTTTTTGTCATCCAAGGCCATGAGTTTGTCATTCAGTGCCGTATGTGATGCAGTCCGTGAAGATATTTTCGCTCATTCAGTAGAG
Source organism: Cryptotis parvus (assembly GCA_021461705.1). Taxonomy (NCBI): domain Eukaryota; kingdom Metazoa; phylum Chordata; class Mammalia; order Eulipotyphla; family Soricidae; genus Cryptotis; species Cryptotis parvus. Next base: position 59,663 of record JAJIBD010005180.1, on the reverse strand, counting down.
TCTTTTTTCACTGTCTTCCCGTTCATCATCGATTTGCTCGAGCAGGCACCAGTAACATCTCCATATATCCTGTCTCATGCAAGTAGAGTCCAAGGGCACCTGCTCACTCCAGGAACATAAAGAGCCTCAAACCATTCCATCAGGTCATGGGAATGAGGTCTATAATTGTTACTGGTATTTGGCATATCATATACGACACGGGTAGCTTGCCAGGCTCTGCCATGCAGGTGGCATACTCTTGTAGTCATCTCTAAATCCAGCATTTGTTGATGAACCGCGAGGCTGCAAGCGGCTGCTCGAGCCGGGCTGCTAATAGGCTGGTCTGCTGGGTGGAGTTCTTTTTTAGTCCGTTTAAAAAAAACACTTTTAAATTGGACTCAGTCTCATTTATTTTTGTTTTTGTTTTCTTGCCCCTGAGAGGAAATGCTGGAGACATCCCTAAGATCTACATCCTGAACATTGTTACCTGAGCTTTCCTGAATGCGCTGTATGGTTCTGGCCCAATCATGAGATCTTTAAACCACTTTGAATGAACTTTTCTGTACTGATATGAGAAAGGGATCCAGATTCATTTATTTCCATGTGGTCTCTAGCTTGCTCAACACCATTATTTGAAGAGGTCTTTTTGCACTTCAAGCAGCCAGTTCCTTTATCATTCATTAACTTTCTATAAACCTAAAGTTACCTCAGGGCTTTCAATCCTATTCCACTGCTCTGAGAGTTTATCTTTATTTCAGTACCGCATTGATTACTGTAACTTTATGATACAATTTAAAATCAGGAAATGCAATTCCTTCCATGTTCTTTTTTTCCCTGAATAGCTTTAGTTATTGGAAAATTCCTTTCTTTTTCCCCCTTTCTGCTTTTTGAGTTTCATCCAAAAAAGGTGATGCTCCTGGCTTTGCACTCAGGAATTACTCCCAGCAGTGCTCGGGAACCATATGGAGTGCTGGGTGGGGATTGAACACAAGTCGGTTGCGTGCAAGGCAAATGCCTAACCGCTGTGCTATCTCTCCAGCCCGGCTTCAGTTATTCAGGAAGATTTGTGATTCCATTCAATTTCTAAGTCCTTGAAGACCGTCTTCAGAATTTTGATAGGAACTGCACTGAATCTGTAGAATGCTTTGGATAGGATGGTCATTTTGATAATGTTAATTCTTCCAAACCATGAGCATGGAACATAATATATGTTCCATCCTGGTGTCCTTTTATATATATATATTTTATATATATATATATATATATATATATATAGGACACCAGGAAATTTTAAAAAGTATAATATATATCTTTTTTAAAAATTTCCTGGTGTCCTCTTCAATTTCTTTCAATATATCTTTAACATCTGTTAACCTGGTTCCTAGGCACTTGATATATATATATATATATATATATATATATATATTTTTTTTTTTTTTTTGGGTCACACCCGGCAATGCTCAGGGGTTTCTCCCTGGCTCTGCACTCAGGAATTACTCCTAGCGGTGCTCGGGGACCATATGGGATGCCGGGATCGAACCCGGGCTGGCATTGGCTGGCCGCGTGCAAGGCAAACGCCCTACTCGCTGGGCTATCGCTCCGGCCTCAGCACTTGATATTTTTGAAAATTACTTTAAATGTTATTGTTCTTTTCTCTTCTATTATATGCATACAGAAATGCAAAGGATTTTTGTGTTGCTTTCATAGCCTGCTATATTGGTTGATAGTTTCTAAGAGGTGGTTTTTTTGTTTAAAAGAGGGGCCTTCTAGGGTTTTCTATGTTTATTAATATACCATCTGCAAAAACAATAGTTTAACATTTTCCCCAGTTGGGATACCTTGGATATCTATTTTTGCCTAACTGTTGTGGTAAGGACTACCTAAATGTGTAAATAATAGTGGAGAAAGTGAACATCTTTTCCTGTGTTTGATGTCAGATGAAAGGTTTCAGAGTTTTGCTATTGAGTATGTTAAGGTTTTATTTTTTTTTATTTAGAGGGGGTTGCCAAGAAATACTCAGGAGACTGGGGGTCCCACCAGCAGCTCTTGGCTGGCAGTTCAATACAAGGGCCAGAGAATGTGCTACTGCTCAGGCACTGCTGTGTCGGGGTGTTCCGGATACCACGGTGGCAGTGCCCGGCTCCAGGGGCCACACGTGGCAATGCTTGGGGGACCAAGCGGTGCCAGGAATGGAATCAGGGCCAGGAGCACACTAGGCCTGCACCTTAACCATGGCCCTCTCCCAGTGCCCCAAAGGCTGTTTTCATGACTTCTCTGTCTTGGACCTCATGCCCCGGCCATTCCTCGGCTGCTCTGGGCTTCATGTCCTTGACCTGGCCACGCTGGATGTCAGACCCCAACACAAGCAAATAACACATTAGAGCCCCTCGGACTGGACAGAGAGGCAGGGATCATGTGGAATGCTGTGGATCGAACACAATCCCTTGTGTGTGAGTTGGAGTCCCAGCACCAAACAAGGTCTACAGGCTCCTGCCAGAGCGAGACCTGAGCTCAGAGACAGGAGAAATTCCCCTCAGCATCACTGGGGAGCACCCAACACCCCACCCAAACTTAAAACAAAAAAAAAACTTTCCTGAAGCTAAAGTAACATGGAGCTTAATTAAAAATACTGACATGGTGCTGGAACGATAGCACAGCGGGTAGGGTATTTGCCTTGCACACGGCTGACCCGGGTCCAATCCCCAGCATCCCATATGGTTGCCCGAGCACCACCAGGAGTAATTCCTGAGTGCAGAGCCAGGAGTAAACACTGAGCATTGCCAGGTGTGACCGAAAAAAAAAAAAAAAACTGACATGCACTAACTGAAAAATAAGACTGAATCACCATGTGCCTCCCAGGGTACAAGTCCATGTGTCAAAGCACATGCTCTGTTTTTTTTTTTTTTTTTTTGCTTTTTGGGTCACACCCAGAATGCTCAGGGGTTACCCTGGCCGCACTCAGGAATTCCTCCTGGCGGTGCTCGGGGACCACTGGGATGCGGGATGGAACCCGGCCGGCACAGGCCAGCCGCGAAGGCAAACGCCCTACCCCTGGCATCGCCCAGCCCCAAAGCACATGCTCTGGAGTCAGGAGTAAGCCCCAGCACCACCAGGTATGGCTCAAAAAGAAAAAAACAATAAACAGTTCGGCACAGAACACCCCCTTATATGCAGGATGTCCAGATTCTCTATCCCAGACATTCCATGGTCCCTCCAGTAATGCCCGGGCGACCTCCCAGCACAAAGCCTGGAAACAGGCACACATAAGGTCCTCTGGTCCCCTGAGCATGCCTAGGAGATCCCTGAACAAAGAACTAGGTCTGATCCCTTAGCACTGCTAGGTGTGGTCTGAACCTCCACTGCCCCCAATGAACTCTACATACGATACCTCTGGAGCCCTCTCCTTCCCCGTGGGCTAAGCCAGCACAGGCTCTGCTCAAACAAAGGCTTGTCTTCATCATCCAGGCAGGCGGCAAGGACGGGGACTGGGCTCTAAGCAGGCTCAAGTCTCTGAAGCCACTGATTAAGACTCGAGTCCACTCTGAGACCAGCACGGGCTCACTCCCTGGCAGAACCCCCCCCCCACGTCTCATTCCCTGCTCCTCCTCCAGAAGCCACCAGGTTCCCCAGGCATGGCAGCGGGTGACATGTGTTCCGAGCCTGCTCAGTCTTCCTGGTTCCCACTGGACACCCACACATCTGCTGAGGTGACCTCCCTCATTCCCCTGGGGCGCATGCTTAGTCGCTTCCGGAACCCAATAAGCAGCCGAAGGAAGGACACGAGCCACAACACTGCGTCCACGAGAGCTTTTATTTGTAATGGAACAGTTTTAAAAATACAGAATAAAATAGCTTTATCTCTACTATTATTCACAACATCTGGTCCAAATATTACATATTTTAAAATACTTAAAACGTTGAATGAAGCCATGTTAGAAAAACAATATGAAAATTCTTTTTTGTTTTTAAAAACTCCATAAAAAGAATTACACATCTTAGGGGGGGGGGGGGAGACAAAAAAAGAAAGAAAACCCCACCCCCAGATAGCCCTGACACACGAAATAAAAATAAACAAAATTCCGGAAGGGTCAATAGCCCAAAGTCAGTCACGAAAACAAGGGAAAAAAGCAACATGCCCCACTGTAAGCACAGTTAGAAATCCGTTAATGTCTCCAACAAAGCTGGCTACGAACAACAAAAAAGGGGGCATTAACTTCAACTGTCAGTTAAGCTGGCAACTCTGGGAAGGGTGTCCTCCATGCCTGGAAACACACAAGAGACTTCTAGAAGGTGCTGGATGTTACTCGTGATTAGCGACCACAAAGCACAGTCATGGGCCTCAGAGCTAACGGGCCAGGGAGCAACGCGTGCACTCACCCTGCTCAGACTGTGCCTGTGAGCCCCGAGGTGGACAGGGGCATCCTCCTATAGATCATCAGCGGTCAGAGCCCTGCAGGCATGGCCAGTGGGAGCTGGAGCTCCTCCCCTGGCGCCAAGAGTGATTCCCTCACAAGGGGCCCCTACCAAGGCTTGGGCGCACCCTGGGGACCGGTGGGTTCGGGTGGGCATGAGAGCCGCGCAGGGCCTGCTATCTGCAGCCCAGTGGACAGCCCGCGTGGGCTCAGGAACGAGGCTTCTGCCACAGATCCGTAGTTCTCCTTCCATCCGGGCCTGCCACATGCACACCCCACCCACCCCAAAGCTGGAAGATAAAGTTGCCAACTTCCAGCCTAAGTGACGAACACCGATGATTCAGCAGGGACATGCGTGAAAGAACAATGAGCTTGCGGTCCTAAAAGGCAGGATGGGAAAAGAAAGTATACACACGTACTCAGAGATTCATCAATGGAGAAATTCTATCATTGCATGACATTGTCATGAAAATTATTACCATTCCCTCCCTGGAAAAATGCGACTATTATCCCAGGCAGAAATGTTCTTTGACTATATGGAAATACTGCAATATTCATGCATGAAACCAAGTTGTTGCTGTGAGAGTCAGTATTCTACAGTACAAAGCAAATCCTGTAGGCGAATTTGTTGCCGTAAAAATGGGAGACCAGCAGGGGCTACGCTATTCTTCCAGCTGGCCTGGGTGAGCCACGTTCTCTCGCCAAGAAACAAAACGTCAATGTCTGAAAAACCCTCCAGAGGAAGAAGAGTCTGTCCAGAAACCCAATTCCCTCGCTGAGAATGAAAACAGTTTTACCTAGACTGGAGCCATTCCTCGTTAGCTTGTCAAACCATGCTGGAGAAGTCAGGGAGAAGTCAGCGCACCCCATGGGGGGCGGGGGTCCTTCCTCCTCTCTCTGCCCCCCACTGTGAAGCAGGCAGCTACTGTCCCAATAAATTCTAGTCCACATCACAGTTCCCCAAGTAAAGGTGGAAATGATGGTGATGGGGCTATGGTTGAAACTGGAGGATGAAAACCCCGCCAGTATCTATCCCAGATGTCGGAAACTGTTCTAATGCCCCAGTACACGGGAAGCAGCCACAGCGACAGAGCCAGGGCCAGCCATAGGACATGGTGGCCCTGTCCACCTCGGTTCCTCTTCAGGACCGTGCTTTCGAACCCAAGCGTATCCCCTCCATTAGCAGCGGATCCGTGAGCACGAGCAGTGCGGCTTCCTCAAAGGGCAGCCCCCAAACACTGACCAGCTGGGCAAAGGTTCCCAGGCTGTGCCCAAAGCCAGGCTCTGTGGGGAGTGTGCCAAACTGCCCTTCCTGGAGAGAGACTCCAGAGCTGAACCCCAGGCGGTGGGAAACCCGCATCCCCACAGCAATGGCGGTCTTCAACGTCCTTCCATATGGGATTTCTTGCAGAAAAAGCTTCCCCAGCAAATGGGGTTGGGCAGGGAGTGTAGAGCCTTTGCAGCAAGGACGGGAGCCCGAGCGTGGGAGGCCGCCACCCATCCAGCAGGGACACCTGACCCCGGGCTGCCCTGCACGATCCTCCTGGCTCCTTAGGGTAGCTCAGATACTGCCAGTCTTGGGGCTGCTAAAACAAGTTTCCCCTAGTTTTTAAAACTGAGAAACCGGAGGCGCTGAGCACAGCTTGAATAAAAGGGACCAAGAGCAACTTCAACTTCCCCAAAGGAATTGGGTCCTCAAGGGAGGGCTGAGGTTAAAGGGACAAAAGTCTTAACCAGTGTGCTCCTAAAGTAACAACGCTTTGAGTACATTAAGGAAAAAAAGGGGGGGGGGAGATAAAAGAAACATAGAAAATTAAATGCAGTTTAGGATCGAAGTTCTTGACTCCCAGCTGCAAAGAGCTTGCGGATCTTGGCAAAACAGTGCAGTTGCGCCGAGCTGCTCTTGCCAGAATAAACCTTGAAATGTACTTTCCAGGAGTCCAGGAAGCTGTAGTGACACGAGAAAGCTGCCAAAGACACCCCGAGGCAGGGCAGGGGCAGGCTGCGAATGCCCAGCACACACCGGAAGCCCGACAGGCCGCGGCCACCTAGGGCTAGAGCCCCGTAGTGGCGCGACCTGGCAGAGGCCTGGCCTCTTGTCTCCAGCGCTCCAAACCAAGTCCAAGAGGAGGTCACTCCCCACCCCCCACCCGCACCCCAATAATTTAGTGTTGTGAGTTAGAACTCAGAGGAGGCCCGCCCCTGCCTTCACCACCTCCTCTCAGCATTTAAAGGAGTAGAGCAGCATCTGACCAGGGTAATCGAATCTTCCCCTCTGCACAAATTAAAAAAATTAAGATCCAGTGGACACGCCCAACATGGCAATCAGTCTCAGCGGGCATTCCCTCAGGCCAGAGTCGGCCTGCAGGGAAGAATCTACTGAGGTGCCGGGACCGTTCAAGATGGGTTCCCCAAACTCCCAGTGTTCGTCTTCACTGAGCGTCACACCCATTGGTTTCTGGGCTCTGGTAAAAGTAGTCAGTTTTGATAAATAGATTAAAGCGTTACAGTATTTACACTTTCATGGTATCAAGCAACACAAACAAAAAAACACAACCACAATAATGGTTACTGGCCTTCAAAAGCCATGACAATAAGCTTCCCTGATGGTGTCCACAGCTTCTACAAATGCTGGTTCTTTTCTTGACTCGGGGGCCGGGGTGGGGGGTGGCAGGACAAGTGAAAGGGACACGAGGTAAGTGGGTCACGCGGGCAAACACTGACGTCAGAGATCAGCTATAGTCAGGAACATTGAATAGGAATACAACCTTTGGCGTGAATGACAGCCACACGACAGCCAAGCCCAGGCTCTCCTGAACACCCGCTGGTGGTCTGTGTGGCACCCCAGCCCCATCACACCGACCAGGAGTGACAGATGCCACAGAGTTAGTTGTCTTGGCAATGAGTGAAACACGAGGGCCGTCTGGACCCGCGTGGCACAGAGAAAGAGCAGTTAAGAATTGGCCGTGGACTCCGAGATGCGGTTTGCTTCTCCAGTCCCTCACAGACTTCCACTGAGTCTGGGCAGAGTGCACCCACATCAAGGTCTGCCGTGAAAGCAACGGCTCCCCTGCAGGAGAACCGGGGGACAGATCGGCAACTGAGGACACAGGTTCCCCTTGGCCAGAGGCTGGCTCTGTGGGTGTGGACTGAGAGTTTTTGTTTTGTTTTGGGGCCACACCTGGTGGTGCTCAGAGCTTAGTTCTGGCTCTGCACTCAGGGCTCACTCCTGGCAGGATCAGGGGGACCATATGAGGTGCTGGGGACTGAACCCGGGTTGGTCATGTGCAAGGCAAACTCCCACCCTACCTGCTGTATGTACTATTGCTCCGGTCCTGGGACTGAAGTTTAAAAAAAAAAAAAAAGGCAACAGGGACAGAAAGCCCTGAACCCTTCAGACAGCTTGTCGGAAAGTCAGCGGGCAGAAAGGGGGTTGCTGAAGATAAGGAACCACTGCGGGCGCCTAGTATCCACTCCCACAGGACAACAGGAACTTCAAGTTCAGCGATCACGGCCAGTAGTGGACGCTGTCAGAGGCGAGGGGTCGAGGTTAAATAAGGAGAGGCGCGAGACACGGTATCAGACACTGTTCACCAACCACCACAGAATAGCTACGTGGAAGGTCTGAGCTCTGGGGTGCAGGATGAGATGCAGATATACAAATATATGCTACTGCTTAGGACTCAGCAAGGAACTAGAGGTGCACGCCCCACCACGGCCGAGACACAGGGCGAGCCGCGGCTATACCGTGGCCTGTGAGTCCTCGTCCGAACTCCGGCGGTGATGCTCTTCCGGAGGCTTTTCCAGGTGTAGCCCACGAAGGTGGGGCTGATGGGCAGGTAGCTGAAGCATCTGTACTTCTTGACAATGTTCATGCCAAACGGCAAATCGTAGGGATTCCATGCCTTCGAGGGACTTGCTCCCTTTGCTGGCGCCCCTTCTTCCATTTCCTGATCCCTCTCTCCTCTGGGGTACCTGCAGAGCAGACACACACGCTCACACACACAACAAGAGAGGGCTCTGTGTAGCAGTTCCGACAAAAACCATCACCTGCCCACCTGGGATGGAGCAGAGCGCGCTGCAGGAAGGGGAGGTGAGGCGCGGCCGAGCCAAGATTCACCTGCCCGTCTCAGGACAGACGAGGGCGCAAAATGCGCCTTGAAAATGGGGCCCAGAGTCTTCCTTACACCTTCTAAAGCCTTTACCACGCCAGCCCCAATCCAGACACAAAGAGTATTCCACACTATGCTGTTGTGTGTGTGTGTGAGTGAATGGGGCTTTCATCATGCAAATCCACACATGGTCCTCTGAGACAAACCAGCATGGTGACACCACCCCAACACGGACACAATTATACTGTGTGTGTGCTGCGGCTGAGTGTGTGTGTGTGTGTGTGTGTGTGTGTGTGTGTGTGTGTGTGTGTGTGTGTGGGGCGCTTATCATGCAGGCCACACTCAACGCCTCCCTGAGGTGAACCAGCGCTGTGAGGATACTGCTGGTGATTCTGTCCACAGACCCAGGAGTCAGGGAGAAAGATCCGGACAAGCCTTCCCAGTAGTGTCCCAGCCCATCCTTCTCTCCGGTGCATTGAGTCCACTGGCTTCTTGTCATGGCCTCCCACCTAAACTGTGCCCTGCCGGGGCTCTCCCCTCACTAAGCTCAGGCTCAGGAGACGGGATCTTCGGCGACTGGGTCAGGAGCGGCAAACTCTGGCCAACCCAGGCCCAGGTCCTGGTTCTGGTTTCCCTGCATGTAGCCTCTTCTAGAACGAGGGGCTCTTTGGAAGTGGGCTGGGTTTCGGGGGCACAATCAATATGGAATGAGAGCAGCCCCCCATACCTGATGGCGGGCGAAGGAGAAGGGCATCCACCCAAGGTGGGCAGCATCTTACACGGGCACCCGGAGGCCCAGGGCACACACAGACCCCCTCCATCACCAGCACACATACACCATGGCAGCAAGGATGAGGGACAAGGGGCGACTGCCACACCCCCCCACATCTGTCAGGCAGCCTGGCTGCAGCCTGTGCCCACTGCCGTGGCCTTCTGCCTTAGCTGGTGGGGGGCCTGCTTAGGAACAACATTAAGGGACAGGCTCCCCAAGGAGAAGGGCTCTCCGCTGGGAAACCGGCAGGCTCAGGGGAGAGTATGAGCAAGTCATGGAAACCGCAGGGTAAGGCTGTGCAGGGCAGGGCTGGAAGCCCGAAACGCCTCTGATTGGCCCCTTTGCTCTTAAAGACAGAGCAGTCCACCTATCCCGCCTGGCCCCCCGCCCCCCACCTACCATCCACAGTCATATTCCTGTATAGTACCATCCTTTATTATTATCTGGTTTTGTTATTCTCATACGGGGCCCAATTTACACATTAAATGTTTCTCATTTGTTTGGAGGCCATAGCTAATGGTGCTCAGAGGCTACTCCTGGCAGTGCTCAGGACTCTGGGTATTAGGTTACAAAGCAGGAGCCCTCAAAGATATCTCCCGGCTGCCACAGTACGTAGATAAAGCAAAACTCAAGAGTATACACAAGAGTTAGATACGATCCAGTTTCAAGTATCCATTTGGGACCTTGGGCTGTATCTTTTGCAGATGAGGAGAAATTACTGTAATTCAGCAATAAAAACTAGCAGGCTGGAGAAATAAAACAGATAAAGCCTGCTTTGCATGCAGCTGACCTGGTTTAGCCCCTAGAGGTGTTGCAGGTGTGGCTGCATGCCCAGCTGCATGCCCAGCTGTGTGGACAGGAGACAGGCTTATCTACACCCAGGGTTCTGCCCCGTGGGCCCTGGATGGTTGATGGTCTGATATAGAAAAAGACTGGGTCCCCTGGGATGAACCTAGAGCCAAGGCAGAGCCTGGCAAGCTACCCATGGTGTATTTGATATGCCAAAAACAATAACAATAATGGACCTCATTCCCAACGAATGGAGACATTACTGGCACCCACTCGAGCAAATCGATGATCAATGGGAAGACAAGTGACAAGTGACCTGGGTTCAATCTCTGACACCAAATATAGTCTCCTAAACTCAGCCAAGAGTGAGCACAAAGCCAGGAGTAAGCCCTAAGCACCATTAGGTGTGGTCCAAGAATCAATCACTTCATTTGTATCGGCTTGTCTTCCCACTGTTCATCGATTTGCTCGAGCGGGCATCACTAACTGATGCCCAAAAATCAAGGAGCAAATAAAATCTATTAAATTCTGGGATTATATAGATATATTCTTGAAAGGAGAGGAGTGTTGTCCTTACTGAAGTAAAGACACGTCCACCTATGGATAGCTTGGATTTCATCCACTCTGCTTCCCTTATTTGAGGCTATAACTAGATAAATATGTTTGACACGTGCCACATACCTGGGATGGTATTATCCAAAACAAAAGCCACACAGCCCCCTACAAACATCGCAGTTGTGAGAAGAACATTCAACACCTGATCAATTCCTGTTATTCCTAGAAAACAGAACAAAATGAAGGGGTCAGTGGGAAGCGGCCAGTTCCTGAGTAAAATTACAGGGCGTGTGCACTTCAGTAACACTTCAAACTGCTGTAATGATGGACAGACAGAACCGCAGATAGGAGTCTTGCTTGCTTACAGCCAAACTGAGCTCGATCTCCAGAACCACCCAGAAGTGTCGGGAGTGAGCCCTTGGGCACAGAACAAGAAGGAAACCCTGAGTACCGCTGGGTGTGCCCCAAATCCTAAATTATTGGCGAATACTTCAACAGAAACCAAAAGCCATCTCCTAAAGATAACAATGGCAGATAACCACACAGCAAATACAGAAATGTTAACAGAGTGGATTTTTCATGTAATGAAAATCTTGCTTTACAGTAATGAATTGTAAAGCAAGTAGGGATATTGTTTGCTAACTAGAAACAATAAACATAAATAAGTAACTATTGTGAGGCTGAAAGAAATTAGTTGAGTAATAAAAAGTAGTTGTGGTGGCATTTGTAATTACAAAAATATAAAAATATTCAGAATTGGGCTGGAGCAATAGTACAGTGGGTAGGGAGTTTGCCTTACATGTAGCTGAGCCCCGTTTGATCTCTGGCATCCCATATGGTACTCCGAGCACTGCCAGGGTAATTCCTGAGTGCAGAGCCAGGAGGTAATCCTTGAGCATAGCAGGAGTGACCCAAAAGCAAAAAAAAATAAAGAAAGAAATAAAATAAAAATAAAAGGAAGGAAGAAGAAGAAAATTTTCAGAATTCTAGATTACTAACCAAAAAAAGTCACTGCTGGTAAAAATATACAAATAGAAACCCTCTATGATAGGTGGGAAGGAACCTGATTGCCCCACTAAGAGTTTGGTGGTTCTTCAAAAAAGGTCAACTGGATTATTATATTATCCAGCAATTTTACTGGTAAGGGACACAGCCCAATAAAGTGAGAAAGCGGTAGTCAAATCAGGTGATCCTCTTTATTGACAGATTTGGCATTTGTGGTTCACCTACACACTAAATTTACTTACAAGCACCAAAATGCTGCTCACAGTGACCAGGAAATATCAGACTCATCTGAAACACAGGCCCCCAAGAAGAGAAAATAAGGGACGGGCGCTGTGCCTTCAGGCTGGGTTCGCACAGTGGACAAGCGTCCTTTTCAGGGGGTTATCTACAGCACCACTTTTTCTGTCTTTGCTGGTGAGTTTTCTCTAGAACCATGCCGACACTGTGGACCACCAGTGGCCCACACTGCTTCCAGGTGCGGTGCTAAAATGCTGCCACAGCAGAGGATCAACCTTTTAAGGAACTATCTGTGCGGAAAATGGCAGCCAGAAAATACGGGTCAGGTGATCCCGAGACCAAGAGTGTTGTGGCAGGCTTCTGGGGAAAAAATTACAGCTATAAGAGGAGCTTTATTAGCCCAGAGTGAGAGCACAATAGGTAGGGCATTTGCCTTACATATATAGCCAACCTGGGCTCAACCCCGCACCCCAGATGGTCCCCCCAGGAGTCCATATGGGAACTTCGCCAGGAGTAATTCCTGAGTGCAGAGACAGGAATAATGCCTGAGAGTCACCAGGTAGGACCCAAACAAAAGCATATCAAAACAAATAAAGGCGTGAAGTGACTACATGCCCAGCTGTAAAACATGACCCTGAAGCTGTGTCTGGAGAGAATGTACATTTTAATACAAACAGTCCAAAAAAAAAAAAAGTCAAAGAATTTTTACCCTGAGGCCTTCTCCCGAAGGAGTGGATCCAGATAAAATGACTAAGGAGGACCTTAGCTGGCCTGTTCTGTGCCTGAGCTCACTCAAGCTGGAAATGCAAAGTGCAAAATTCCAATGAAACACACATAGGAATGTTCCCCAAGAGTTCCTGAAGTCACCGCTCATGAGCCAAATTGCCTGTGAGCTGATGGGCGAGGTTCCAATTGCCCCTGAAGGCTGAGGCCAGTCTCCTTACCAGTGACGAGGGAGTTCCAATTGCCCCTGAAGGCTGAGGCCAGTCTCCTTACCAGTGACGAGGGGTTCTGTCGGAGGTAACTTGGCAGCACGAGCCCAAAGAAGATGGAGAAGCCAAGCACAAAGAGATTGCGGGAAGAATTTAAATCGATGAACTGCAGGTTTGACAGTCCAACGGCTGTGATCATACCTGGAGACAAAAATGCCACACTGAGCTCACCTACAGCCTCCCGAGGACACCTACAGCCTCCCGGAGGACGTCTGCCCCCGAAGGAAGGCCGGCCGAGAGGACAGCAGCCCTCCGGAGAAGGCAGGGACCCGTTTCAGCCTCCACCCATGCGGCGACCTGGGGCGGCGCCGGGCCCGGACATAGACAGAACCCTGCGGGGGCACCTGACACGCGGCAGCGGTAAGCGGGAGGGGTTCCATCGGCGGGCCACGGACACTGGGGCCACGCCTCTCGAGCACCTTGGGCGGAGGGCGGCAACCACAGCCGGGAGGCAGCAGGCAACGCCGGGGTGCAGCGAGCCAGCGCACAGGGCCGGGCACACGGCTCTCCGGGGAGGCGCGGGAAGCCAGCGGGGGACAGGTCCTCAAGACGAGCCCCCAGATAACCCGGCGCACCGCGCCACCAGGAAGCCACGGCCTCCCCATCCTCTCGGCGGAAAGCCACCGAGAGAGAGGCGTGTCAGCTCCCGGAGGGCGTCATCCGGGACAGAGCAGCTGGGGGGTCAGAGCAGGCGTCAGAATACAAGTCCTGGGTTGTCTCTGATCCAAATACACAGTTAAAAAAACACCAAACACAGAAAACTAAGGATGTTACTTTAGATCTGTTTAGCCCCATACAAACATCACAGTTAGATTGAATCCCACCAAAGTCTCTGGTCCCTGTAGATGCTGCTTGGTGTCAAGATCAAGCCAAGTCCTGTTAAAAGATGACTGTTTTAAACTAAAGAGCCCATTTCAAGCCGAAGGCCTGAGTTACATTAATCAGAAACACCAAGGAAATAGCTCTTTTCACTTTAAAGTCTCCCTTGCGGGCGCAGTAGCCTTTGATGTTTTGAAGCGGGATCTTGCGCATTCTGAAACAGCAGCAGTTGTTGTGGCATGCAGTCGGACAGGGGAGGGCTTCCTTGGCAAAAAAACGGAAGGAAGAAACCCAGGCCCCGGGAAGGCCGTGGTCCCGGACAGTGGAATCTTACCGAAGAGCGTGCAGAAGAGGGGCGCCGAGCACGGGGTCCGGGAGGGAGGCGAAGAGGGCGCTGAACTTGCCGATCATGCCCAGGCCCAGCATGAGGGCGGCCCCGTACTGGATCACGCGGCTGCCGACCTGCGGGGCACCCAAGAGGGCGGAGAGGCACAAAGAGTCACCCTGCGCCCCAGCAGCATCAACTCCCAACCCAGGCCCACCCTCCCCCCACCCCTGCGACAATAATGTGACAAAACAGATGAGTGAGTGGGGTGTTGGGTTTTGTTTTAGGGCCACATCCAATGGTGCCCAGGGAGCACTCCTGGCTCTGTGCTCAGGAATCGCTCCTGGCGGGACTCAGAGGACCATAGGGGACCCTGTGGGGACTCGAACCTGGGCCGGCCGTACCCACTCTACTATTATTGCTCCAGGCCCAGACTGGTGGTGTTCAACCACTAGCCCTCCAGACCAAAGCTAATCTGTGAGTATAAAAAGGCTGAAAGTGACTTATCTAGGCTACTCCTGGGGAAGGGGTGACCCCACAGTGGTTAGGGGCAGGGGAGTCTCCAAACGGTGCTAGGAAACCATAGTGTGAGGCGCCAAATCATGGTCTGGGCCCTGATTACCCCAGGCCTAGATAACTCTCGAACTCTAAGCTCAGAGGATCAGTCCTGCACAGTCCATTCAGACAGGTGTGTTTCTCCCAGGAAAGTACTCTCAGATCCCACAAGTAAAGACGGGCTGCATTTTTTCACTTGGGGCCAGACCCAGCAATGCTCAGGGGTTATTCCTGGCAGTGTTTTGGGGGACTGGGGATAGAACCTGGGTCAGCCATGTGCAAGGCAAACACCTGCACTATTGCTGTGCTGTGCTCTGCCCCATCCCCGGCAGGCTCTGAGTGTGACTCGGGCTTTCCCTAAAGCAGCGGGGAGTGGTCGTTTACCTACAGTTGGTTACAATGAAAGGAAGTCTAGGCCCTCCTTCGAGGGTCACAGGGCACCTGCACAATGGCGAGGGCTGCCTCCTGGGACAGGTGGCAGCAGGGACATTGCAGCCCCACAGCCATCTGTGGGGTTCTCACAGGACCCAGAGGACCCAAAGCCAGCAGGTTAGTATCAGGGTGGACTCCTGACTGTATCGAGGAAGGTAACAACATGGCGCAGCAGCACGCAAGTCCCAAAGGGAAAGCCTGGGGATCTGGGCAAGTACCAGGGGGTGTGTCTGAGATAAAGGAAGGCTTCAGTTATCCACAGCTGTTTCTTAGTCTTTTTTTTTTTGCTTTTTGGGGGTCACACCCAGCGATGCTCAGGGGTTACTCCTGGCTCTGTGCTCAGAAATTACTCCTGGCAGTGTGTGGGGGACAAGGTGGGATGCCGAGGATCGAACCCAGGTCGGCCGCTTGCAAGGCAAACGCTCTCCCCGCTGTGCTGATCGCTCCGCTCCCTGTTTCTTAGTCTGTTTTAAAGGACTTACAAAGGGATTTGCACTGAGAAGACGGCGCTAGGGGTGGGGCGTTGGGGAAGAAGACAGAGTCACAGGCTGAAGATCAAGCCGTGCTGCTGTGATTTGCACGGGAGCCTCAGTGGGCGGGAAAGGAACCAAAGGGTTTGGAGTGGGACCCCCCAAGGAATGGACAAGAGGGATGGACAGAGTCCAGCAGTCTGCCCGGGTCCAGAGAACCAGCCCTATAAAGCTCAACAGGGCCACAGCCCTGTGAGGTTGCACTGGGAAAGGTCTGGGCTGAGGCAGGAAACAATCATGTCTACGCATCTGCCTTAGATGCTGTTTATAAAACAAAACAAAACAAATAACCAGGGCCGGAAAGACAGTACAGTGGGTAAAGTGTTTGCCTTGCATGCAGCCAACCCAGGTTCAATACCTAGCATCCCCTGTGATCCTCTGAGCCCACCAGAGTAATTCCTGGGTGCAGAGCCATGAGTAACACGAGTATGGCCCAAAAAGCCAAACGAAGAAAGAAAAGGGAACAGTGTCCCGTACCTTAGTAATTCCCAAAACGCCGATATTGGGACTAGAGGAAGTAGAGCCATTCCCAGTGCCAAACACACCATCCAGAACACAGGAGAGGCCCTCCACGAAAATCCCCTGGAAGGCAAAGGCACAGGGAAAGAGAGTGAGTCATTCTGCAAAGGAAATGGCTCTGACATGCCCTCCAGGTGCGGTGCTGGTGGCCGAGGGCAGGGTTCACGGAGCTGTAGCTGCAGTTTCCTGCCACCGCCTTGCCCTCCCCAGTCCAGTGGCCCCTAGAACAAACTGCTCTACCCACACATCAGTTGGACCCTGCATGTCCGAATCATTCCTGGGGCCTTCCCCACCCCAAATCGCACAGAACCCGCCCGGCAGCTGGCACCTGCCTGACCGGGTGAGTTTAAGGTCTGCCACGGAGAGGGCTTCAGGGAGAAGAAAACAGGAACCAAACAGGGGCAGTGAAAAGGCTCTTCTAAAGGGAGCCTGGCGCATGGCTGCCTGTCTGCTGAGACCCGCCTTGTGATCCAAGGCGATCCAAACCAAAGAACAACGTCTGCAGTGCCAGACCCAGCAAAGGTCTCTTTCCTCAGAGCTGGTGCCCTGAGGTTGCGGGGACAGGAAGCCTCTTGGCAGGGATCCTGGGAAAGGCTGAGGGGTGGCGGTGGGGTGTGGGTGGGACTGCTTACCTGTTTATGGCGTGGACAGGGGTGGCGGGCGCAGGAGAGCGGGCGCAGGCGTAGTAATCCCCGATGGACTCAATGATACTGGCCACCACCGCACTCAGCATGCCAATGGCGCCGGCCGCAGACACGGTGGGCAGTCCCCACTGAACTACGGAAGGGGGGACACGCGTGAGACCCCCGACTCCTTACAACAGGGCTGTTTCAACTTCTCTCACTCGCCACCCGTCTTTGTCTGAGAAGTGTAACGTGGCGAGCACTGCCGGCAACATGCTCCGAGGCGGCGCATCTTCGGTCAACTGTAAACCCATCACTGTTGCCCAAGATCAGGGGCTCCACCCTCATCTCCTCCCCATCCCAATGGCTCAAGTCAGCAAAAGATCCCATACAGGGTCACAACCCACCACCAAAGAAGCTACGCCTTAGGAACCAGAGACAGGGCTGGGGGCAAGGCGCCTGCCTGGCACAGAACTGACCACATGGTCCCCGATCACTGCCAGGAGTAAACATTTGAGCACAGCCGGGTGCAGGTCCAAAACAAACAAAAAAACTCAACCCCCCAAAGCTAGGTCATAGGAAGAGAGGGAGACTCGTCTGCACACCAGGTCACCCAGTAAGCCGGAAGGCTCACGGGAGCTCAGGGGCAGTGTCTGACCCTCAGCCACGGTGGCTGGAAAGAATTTGAGTCCAGTCAAGAGGGACAGAAGCTGGACCGGGTGGGTGCAACAACTCTAACGTGAAGAATAAACTGTCTGGCTGGGACAGAAGATGCTGATCTTCCTCCTCGTCACTCTCAGGGGCAAGTGACAGCACACCGGATAAGGGGTTTGCCTTGTAAGCAGCTGACATGGGTTCACTCCCGGACATGGAATACAGCTCCCGAGTACAGCCAGGAGGAAGTCCTGAGCCTTGCTGGTTGTGACCCAAAACAAGAGATAAACAAAACCACTCTGAGTCTACTCAGGTATAATTTAGCCCTTCAGGGGGCAGAAATCTGTATGGAAGAACTTTGAGCCCTATGGCCCAGAGGGCAGCATCACACCCAAAGCAGAGGTGAGTCACAGGCTAAATCTAAATCTCAACAGAAGAGTGAGTTCTGAGCGTAGAGTCAGGAGTTAAGTCCAGAGCATCACTTGGTGTGACACCCCGTCCCCGAAAAAAAATGGGGGGTGGGGGCAAGGAGTGCAGCTCCGGGTGTGCAGGGAAGGGAAGAGGTGTCCTGAGTGAGCAGCGGGGACTGGGCCTGGCTGAGGTGAGGGTGGCTTCACCGCAAGGGCGGTGGGAGGGGAGACCGAAGTACGGGATGGGCCACACCAGCTCCTCGCGCCCCAGAGGCCCTGGAGCACAGTCTTCTCACACAGGCATTTCTTCAACAGCAACCAGAGTTGAGTTTGAGGTTCCCCCATCTCGGTTTCTTTAGTGTTTCTCTGGCCTTGCCTGGAGATTCTCAGAGCTGACTCCTGGCTCTCTGCTCAAGGATCACTTCTGACAGTGCTCGGGGGGACCATATGGGATGCCGGGATTGAACCCGAGTCAGCCACATGCAAGACAGACGCCCCACCCGCTGTGCTACCGCTCCGGCCCTAGCAACCATCTCTGAATATCCTTTTGGGCTGGCGGGTGGAGGCCTTTCAGCATCTTTATTCTGTGGGAAAGATGCTTATTTTAGCTGGCCGCTTACTGCTTTTTCAGAACTGCCTGTTATTTTCTCTGTCTCTTCATTCTCACTGTGCTTTCTCCCTCTTTCCCCTTCGGCCTGAACCCCTTTCACTTTCATTTTTATCTCGAAAACTGTCATGGCATAGACCTTGACATTTTTAATTTTAAGCGTATTTTCAATCTCTTCTCCTTCACAATACCTGTTGTGTATTAATAATCAAATAATCCTATATATTTTAAACCTGCTAGCTGCCACTTTTCTTTTTTATTTTTTAACAATTTAAAATTAAACTGGGGTCCGGAGCAATAGCACAATGGGTAGGGCATCTGCTTTGCACATGGCTGACTCAGGTTCAATCCCTGGCATCCCATATGGTCCCCCCAAGCACCGCCAGGAGTAATTCCTGAGTGCAGAGGCAGGAGCAACCCCTGAGTATCACTGGGTGTGACCCAAAAAGCAAAAACAAACAAACAAACAAATAAATAAATGAGATGGAATACATCAGAGGTGGGTGCCCCACAGCTGGCGGGAGGCTCAGTCTCTGACATTTTTAGGGCCAGAAACGTGCACCTCCATCATCAATAGAGGCCACTCTTGGCACGCTGAAGACACGGTGTAAGAGGTGCCATGCTGGGTATTTGCAGGCCTGTTTCTGAACTCCGTTGGGGCAGAGTCCCCACGCTCTGGGCTCGCTACTGTGGCTTTACTCTCAGGGAGTCTGGGCACCAAGGGCTGTTACCCAGAAGGGCTGGACCATGCTCCCTGCCAGCACCGGCACAGAGACCCCTGCCCCGGGCCTCGGGAGGTATCTGGGGGAAAGCTCTGATCCCACATCCCCCACGGAGCTCTGCCAACAGCCGGAGCCGCCTTCCCAGTCCCACTGCACGGAGGAGCCCCAAGAGGACAGCACTGGGCAGGAGCTCGACTGCTCCCCAGCCCCGACGCCTCTGCCACTCCTCTACCAAGTCACCTGCAATCAATCACACCACGCCCTATCGGCTGTGCCTTTGGGCTACACCGGGTTGTGCTACAGGCTGACTCCTGGTATTTACAAGTTACACACATTCTTTAATGGGCCAGGCTGGCCTGGAAGGATTAAGCCTTTAATAGCCTCGTGAATGTGTCATAGATCCCAGGAAGGCTGCCAACACCACCAGTGTTGACGGTGCTGTGTACCTTTGACCCAGTCACACACACAGGTCGTGGTCCACCTCTGGTCCTGTCACCGGGCCCCATTAAAATGGGCCTGTTAGACACGGCTGACACGGGCACAGAGAGCCAAACTCCAACCTCAGTTCTAGTAATAATGACTCTGGACGCCAAGAACTGAGAAGGGAGTAAGTCCCAGGTTCCCAGCGGCCATTTCTGGGAAGTAGGAACTGGACAAGGGATGCCAACGGCATCTCAGCTGGGGCCACTCTCTCGGTTCCTCCACTGCAACTCGCAGAGTCGCTCAACCTCTGGCTTGTAACTTCAGACCCAACTTCCACTGATTCCACCAGTCTGACAGCTGCGATCATCAACACATACCCCACCCCCCAAATAAGAGATTCCAGCTATTCATTAAAAGCTCAGAGACGCTCTCAATTCCATTCTGTCTGGGCAGCTTCTCCCACTCAAGTCCATTCACTCTGGCGGCTATGTGGGTACCTGCACTCCTTGCTCGCCTTTCTGAGCAGCTGCCCTCACGTCTGGCTACCTGGCCTTACACCTGGCCAAGGAAAGTCCTGACCGGGATTTCATGCTAGTGGAATGATACCCAACAAACAAGCCAAAAAACTATCAGATTTGTTCAAGAAGGGAACAGACAGGTATGTGTTAACAAGGCCCCTTCTGCAGATGGGGCCTTCTTTCCTGTCCAACTCTCTAGGGACCAGAACAGTGAGAACTATAGGGAACTTTCTGGAACAAAGAAGGTGCTCCATTCTGCAGAGCCTTTCTGCCCACCTTCAGCTGCTCTTGCTCGGGCCCTGCGGCCTCCCTGAGCTCTTAGGGCCTTCAGGATACTTACGGGTAGGGGACCTTAAACCACGGGGCCACCAGAAGCACGCCCTGCCTGGCATCTGTGCGAGCATAGTAGCCGTACTTGGTGCTGTCGGGCGGGAACACGTTGGTCACGGTGAAGATGAAGCAGAGCAGCCAGGACACGAGGATGGCCAGGATGATCTGGAGGGTCAAGAAGGGAGAGGCTCTGTCAGGTCGGGCAGACAGAAATGGGGTGACCGCTGGCAAAACCATGTGCTTCACTGCTCACCGCGCAATCTGTAAACGGTCAGAGGCCACCAGGATCAGTCCCTCCTGGGGAAAAACACTGCCGCCGGTGACCCTATCAGTGGTGAGCCACTGAATCGCGCTCTTCCACGTTGGCCCACCCACAGGTGGGAGCGCCTGTCTCGCCCACCTGTCTGGCCCAAGCAGGAATAAGCAGACGGCAAACCAGGGGGCTTTCAGCCCTTCTCTGGGAAGCCGGATTCCCATGCCTGGTTGATGAGGCCTAGTTCCAATTAATGATGGCTGTGAAGGGTGGTCTGGTTCCTGTGCCCGCTCTTCGCTTCACTCACCACCACCATCAGAGCTGATGGCGGCTGCCCAATCTTTTAGCCAGCCTGTGTCCTCCTCCACCTATTCCGTGGGACCCTGCCTCTCCCCTCCACAGCCCTAAGTGTGAGCCATCCCCCAGCCCATGGACGAGCCCTGTGTAACTGTGATCTAGGGGCCGGAGCAGTAGCACAGCGGGCAGGGCACTTGCCTGACACACACCAAACCTGGCTTTGATCCTTGGCATTCCATACGGTGCCCTGGCACTGCCCAGAGTGATTCCTGAGAGCAGAGCCAGGAGTAACCCTGAGCATCATGGGTGTGACCCAAAAACAAAACAAACAGAAAATATCCTAAACCTTATACCAGGTGCTCAGCGTCTAGCGGCCACTCTACTGGTCAGCCCGGTGCTGATTATTCTATTCTTCCTTCTTGTTCTCCCAAGCGTGTGTCTTTGTCTTATCCCTTTGCTGGGCTACTCCACAGTATCTGCAGACAGGACTGGCAGTGGAAGACCACCGATGTGGTGGTTCTCACAGGCCGTTCTACACCTTACCCCTAAGTCTGGCTTCAGAGTGAAAAGGTCCGAGAGCCTACGAGGAACGCAACTCTCGCTTACCATGGACTAAGGACAGGAGCTTCATGTCACTTTTTATGTTGTTTTGGGGGATCACACCCAGCAATGCTCAGGGGTTACTCTGGCTCTTCGCTCAGGAATTACTCCTGGCGGTGCTCGGGGGACCATATGGGATGCCAGGGATCGAACCCGGTCGGTCGCATGCAAGGCAAAAACACCCTACCTGCTGTGCTATCGCTCCGGCCCCTTCACGCCACTTTTAGACCTCAAGTCTGTGATCATTTGCAGGGTCACGGCATTCGGGGTCCCGGTGTAGACACTACCTGCCCTGTGCAGGAGAACCTGAGCAAAACCCCACTTTAGGCAACACAGTTGGGTCAAAAATAAAGCGTGGCTACTCACGGGGAACATTTTGAAGAGCTGTAGCTTGTATGCGGTCCATCCTTTTCTTGGATTTGTAAATCGGGGGGGGAAACTTGACATTTCTGGCGTACTGAGAAAACAGTAATACTAGGAAAATTGTCCTGAGGAGAGAGCAAATAAAGTGGGTTCAAGGCTGTATACTGTCATGTTTTTTGGTTTGGTTTTGGGGCCCACTCGGCGGTGCTCAGGGGTTACTCCTGGCTCTGTGCGCAGAAACCACTTCCTGGCAGTGCTTGGGAAGCCCTATAGGATGCCAGGGACTGAACCCTCAGGTTGACTGCCTGCAAGACAAGTGCCCTATCTGCTGTACTACCTCTTTTCGGACACCTGATTTTGTCGAGTAAAAAAACATGCAAATCTTCAATGGAAACACTGACCCCAATTCAGTCACGAGTACTCTTTTTATTCCTTTTCTTTTTGGGTCCACCCCAGTGATGCTCAGGGGTAAGTCCTGGTTCTGCACTCAGGAACCACTCCTGGCGGTGTTTGGGGACCATATGGGATGCCGGGATCGAGCCCGGGTTGGCCACATGCAAGGCAAATGCCCCACCCGCTGGACTATCACTCTGGCCCCCAGTCACAAGCACTCTTAACTAAAGATGTCATCAACTGTGCCCATGTCCTGGGAGAAATGTTACAACATTTTCTTAGAGTTTCCTGCACTGACATGAACCCACAGTGGGAACCAATTGATCAGACGACCCGGGACAGAGCGAGAAACCAAGCATCAGGAGGAGAGCGCCAAGGGAAAGAACCGACCACCTGAGGCAGACATGGGACCACGGCAGGTGGAGAAATCCCAGAGGCCCGAGCAGCCTATGGCAGCCCCGCGGCAAGGAGGGGATCGAGGCACTAGTGGCACTGGCCTTGGGTGGCAAAATCTGTCCCTTTCCTTGCTTTCTTTCTCTCTTAAAGTGGGCACAAAAATTTTAATTGAATTTTAGGTGCGGTGATTTACAATACTGTTCATGACAGTTCCACGCACACAGCGGTCCACCCCCCACACTCCCCACCACTATCTCCCTGCCGTGGTGCAGCAGCTCTGTAGAGCAGCTCCCAGCTCGGCTGCCTTCGGCCCTGTTTCACGGTACTGTGTTTCTGCATCTCCACACGCGAAAGGTCACTCACTATCTCCCCTCTCCTCCTTGTAGCTGACTCTGCCCTCCGTGACTCCCTCCAGGTCTATCCACAGGGGCGTCCAGCAATTCCACTTCTCGGCATCTACCTCAAGGGTGCAAAACTCCCTAATCAGAAAGGAGCTGAGGACTGGAGAGTACAGTGGGTAGGGGTGTTTGCCTGGCACGTGGCCAGTCCAAGTTCGACCCACGCCTTCCCATTTGGTCCCCCCAGCCCTGCCTGGGAGTGATCCCTGAGCTCAGAGCTCTAGGAACTATCAGGTGTGGCCCCAAAACAAAACAAAACAAAAAGACATTTGTACTCCTATGTTTACTGTGAGCCTATTCACAGGAAGCAAAACCTGTAAATAAACAGCTTTGAAAGAGTCTGGCCTGGGACAGCCACAGCCAGGAACTTAGCTCAGAGAGGAGCAGCTGGCCCCGCGTGTTTACGGCACTGGTTCACTCCCTGGCACCACAAAAAACGAACCAAAGAGACGTCTTCAGACTTTAGATGGCACCTGAGCCGACTCTGATCTGAGTAACGAGCTGAGGTGCCGGGTCAGATCAGGCCAGAACAGTCTTGCCCCACTGCACGGCTGGCCCAGGCCATGACCGGCTCTCCTGGGCTGTGGCTCCCCTTACAACATTGGTCATCAGGGTCAGGGTGGCTATCTGAGGGCCCCCGCCCATTCCGGCACCCCCACTCCCTGCCCAGGGGCGGCATTAGGCAGGGCCTCTCACCCCACCCTGCCAGCAGGAACCTACATGCCTGTCCCCTCACAAAACAACCAGGGCCAACAATGGCATGTCTATCACCCTCACCTTCCTCACCTGCGGGCAGGCTGGCAGTGGCAAGGGCTGGGGCTCTCAGTCAGAACAATGCCTACGTGGCTCCCGGGCATGTAGCCAGTGGCTGAGGGAAGGGACTGTCAGCTCTACCAGCGACCAGGGCTGTGCCATCTCACTGTCACCCTGCTAAGGTGGGCGCAGCTGCAGCGGTCAGGAACCATCCTGCGTGTGTTCCCCTCCCCCACCAGGGTTCTTTGTTTGACCTCAAGGGCCAGTCCCAGACCCAATGCCGCAAAGCAGGATTAGAGCCCCGAAGATTCCAATCCTCTCTGGGCAGTGAAGCTGAACCAAAAATGTGCCCTTTTAATGAGGGCTACTAAACCTGGGCTGCATGTGCGTGTGTGAGTGTAAGCGTGTGCGTACACGCGTGTGTTGGTTTCTGGGCACGCCTGGCAGTGCCTACTCCAGACTGTACTCAGGAATTATTCCCGGCAGGTCAGGGCTAATCACAGGGTGGGATCAAACCTGTGTCAACTGCATGCATGGTAAGTAGCCTACCCTCAGTACTATCCTTCCAGTCCCCACCCCACCCACCATGTGAATTTTATACCGCCCTAATGTAAAGCCGGTCTGTTTCCAAGTGTTAGGGTTTTCCTTTAAACTAGTATATACTACTATAAACTAGAGCGAAAACTTATTGAGATTGGGGGTGAGGGGGGAAAGGTGCCTCTTTATAGAGGCAAACTGGGGGAGGGAGGCAAAGTGGGGAGGTTACTCCTGCTCTGCACTCAGGAATTACTCCTGGTGGTGCCTGGGGACCAGATGGAGTGCCAGACTGAACCAACGTCAGGCAAGTGCCTGACCTGCTACTGCTGCAGCCCAGCACTGAGTCTTCATTTTTTCTTTTGGGTCACACCCGCGATGTTCAGGGGTTACTCCTGGGACCATATGGGATGCTGGGGATTGAACCCGGGCCGGCTGCGTGCAAGACAAACGCCCTACCCGCTGGACTATCGCTCCGGCCCCCCCAGCACTGAGTCTTAACGTGCTCTCAAATCCCTGCCGTTCGGATCAGTGTAGATAATGGACTGTTCAATACCCCATCCTGACTTGGCGTATGCAGCTCAGTCCTTGTAACAGCCTGTGCTTCTCCTCTTGGAAGAGTTTTGGAAGAGTCTTGGAAGAGTTGGAGAAGCACTTGATTGATGAGACAATATGATAGACCTCTTCATACACACTCATGTTTCTACTTAGGTATAAACGAGGGGAAAACAGGGCGTGACAAACACTATATTTTTATTAGTTGCCCATGAGAAGGTTTTGTAGGAGGTGAATAGGAAAAAGCTTACTTCACTTTAGATTTTCCCATCTAATGACTAGGAAACTTCAGAAAGTCAATGCAACTCGTGCAGAGATAAAATAAAAGTTTTTTTTTTTTTTTGAGGGGGTGGAAGATGGAAGGGCCCATACCTGCAATGCTCAGGAGTTACTCTGAATGCTCAGAGACCAAGGTTGTTTGCGGGGCTTCAAACCTGGGCAGGCTGCATGCAAGACAATCACCCTATGGCTCTACTATCGCTCCAGTCAAAATGAAAGAGTCTTGGGGCCGGAGCGATAGCCCAGCGGGTAGGGCGTTTGCCTTGCACGCAGCCGGCCTGTGCCAGCCCGGGTTCGATCCCCGGCATCCCATATGGTCCCCTGAGCACCGCCAGGAGTAATTCCTGAGTGCAGAGCCAGGAGTAACCCCTGAGCATTGCCGGTGTGACCCAAAAAAGCAAAAAAAAAAAAAAAAAAAAAAGAAAGAAAGAAAGAAAGAGTCCTAATTGGTGATAAGGGTACTAAAGGGGTTTTAGCTATATTCTCTACTCTTGAGTAAAGTCTGAAACGATCTATATGGGAAGTTAAACCGAAGGGCCAGAGAAAACATACAGCGGGAGGGCACTTGCCCTGTACACAGTCGACCTGGGCTTGGCATCCCCATCTCTCACCCTCACCGCACCCCATAGGGTCCCTTGAGCCCCAACAGGAGTGAGCTCCAAGAGCAGAGCCAGGAGTAAGCCCTGAGCACTACTGGATGTGGCCCCAAGCCCAGAGGAAAACTTTCAGGAAAGGGTCTGCTGCAGACGCGTGTGCAGTGCCGGATGGAGAGGTGAGGGAGCAGCCCCCAGGCCCCGCACTCATTCTCCCGCCACCTCTGCCTCGAGTGGCGTCAAGGGCCACCTCTGTGCAACCTGACCAGCCCACTGCTAGGGAATCCAAAGCGCTGCTGCTGAGGAGGAGGTTAATTCAAGCCTTGCACAAGTAAGAGTTCATGCATTTCCTTTTCTGGATAAATGTCTACTCCTGGGGCCGGAGCGATAGCCCAGCGGTAGGGCGTTTGCCTTGCACGGCTGGCCTGTGCTGGCCGGGTTCGATCCCCGGCATCCCAAATGGTCCCCGAGCACCGCCAGGAGTAATTCCTGAGTGCAGAGCCAGGAGTAACCCCTGAGCATTGCCGGGTGTGACCCAAAAAGCAAAAAAAAAAAAAAAAAAAAAAAGTCTACTCCTATCACAGCCTGCACTAAAGACCCCCATGGGGACGCTTTCCTTGGATCAGGAAAACTGTGAATTAGGGATATTAGCGTCATTTGTGTAATTTGTTGGAAATACTTTCCCATATTCATTCGTATTCTAATCTTGATTGGTCTTTGTGGTGATAAGTTTTAAGTGTAACTATAGTAAAATGCATCCATCCTCTTTTAAATAATATCTTCCCTATATTATGGATATTCTGGTGATCTTCTACCCAGATTATGCCATTAAGTTCCATATTAAAATCTGAGTACGCTACCCGCACGGCAGAGCCTGGCAAGCTACCCGTGTCGTATTTGATATGCCAGATACCAGTAACAATTATAGACCTCATTCCCATGACCTGATGGAATGGTTTGAGGCTCTTTATGTTCCTGGAGCAAGAGGTGCCCTTGGGCTCTACTTGCATGAGACAGGTCATATGGAGATGTTACTGGTGCCCGCTCGAGCAAATTGAAGATGAACGGGAAGACAGTGATACAATGACAGTGATTAAAATCTTTAGTTCAGGGGCCAGACCGGAGTGATAGCACAGCGGGTAGGGCATTTGCCTTGCATGTGGCGGACTCGAGTTCCATCTCCAGCATCCCATATAGTCCCCTGAGCACAGCCAGGAATAATTCCTGAGTGAAGAGCCAGGAGTAACCCAAAAAGAAAAAAAAAAAAAAACACCAACAAAAACTTTAGTTCAACAGAAATATAATCTTATGACATCTAACTTCCCCCACATACTTGTGAATGTTTCCTATACAATGTTTCCCTTCAGGCTGGAAAGACAGTACATTAAGTAGGGATCTGCCTTGCACCAGCCAATCCAGGTTCATTGCCCAGCACCCCACATGGTTCTGAGCTCCGCCAGCAATGATACAGCACAAAACCAGGGGTAAGTCCTAAGCATTACATATGGTTTGGCCCCAAACCAAACCAACAAACCAAACTCCCCAAACCTGCTGACAATTCCGCCCCTTCCACACTGATCCGAATGTGCTCGCAGTCATACGCTTCCCTTGGTTCCATCTCCAGTTCTCCTATTTTGGCTCTAATCAATGTTTGCTGTTGTCTCAAAAGGATCCAGAGGGGCCAGAGTGATAGACCAGCGGGAGGGCATTTGCCTTGCACGCGCTGACCCAGGTTCGATCCCCGCATCCCATATGGTCCCTAGCACCGCCAGGAGTAATTCCTGAGCAAAGACCCAGGGAAGTAACCCCTGATTGTCTCTGGGTGTGACCCAAAAGAAAAAAAAAGGATCCAGAATCCTAGACCGCCAGGAGATGACTAATATTACAGATAGGGCAAAGCCAACACAGACCACACAGTCTGGTCTTCTACAAACCCACAATCAAGTTTGGGTTATACATCAGGGACAGCAAGATATCCACCAACAGAGGACTATACAAACACACTGTAACAAAGGCTCCTGTGAAAGTGTCCTGTCTCTCTCAAAGCATCTTATACATTTCATTTCTTGGTATATGAAAGCAAATTCATGGGCAGTGTGGGGAGCGGGCTATTTTGTCACTAAGCTCTGAAACGTACTTTAATTCCTGTAACAGTAAGACATGACTCCCATCTCCTATCCTTTCCAAGGTTAATCCATATTATTTTACAGGAGATGGCTCTGCAGGGAGGCCGGTGACGGGCAGTGGGGAAAGGGGAAGAATCACGATGTTCAGTCAGGTCATTCACAGGCAGGAGGACGCGGCCTGGGGCACCGGGAGCCAGCAGTTTGGAGCTTTCTCCTGCTCACAAGAACTCCTCTATGGCTAGGATGGAATGGATCAGGGGTCGGAGTTCAGGGGTCAGGGCTAAGGTGATGAGCTGCAGAGTGGGCCAAGAGTGATGCTTGTTCGCGTCTTCCACTTGTGAAACGATTTTTCCGAAAGTTTGCTGTCACCCAGGTTATGCAAATCAAGCATTTACTGCTAAAAAAAAAATCTTTAAAAAAATGTGTCTCAAAATGATCCCTTGCATTTATCATGATCCCATATAGAAGAGCTTAAGAAAAAAAATGGGTGTGGATGTATGTGTGGATGTAATTCTTTACTCACAGAGGCAAAAATCACATTCTGAGGAGCCTCAAGTTTTAAAGACCGGGATGAGGAAGAGCCTATTCGAGTCACTTATGCCTTTATGGAAAAGCACCTTATTTCTTTTGGATTGGGGGTCAGACCTGGAGGAGCTCAGAGATCACGCCTGGGCTACTCAGGAGACCATGTGCCACACCAGGGATCGAACCCAAGTCAGCTGTGTACAAGGCAAGAACTTACCGAGCTGTACCATCTCCTGCCCTGGCACAAATTTACTGTGTTGCAGGTTTTACCGCGTGAGCCCATTTCCCTTCTATCTTAGTTATCAGCCTCACCACCGTGTGTCCACATTATTTAGCAAAGCACCATCTCTAGGGTCCAATATTGGGTCACACCCGGCAATGCTCAGAATTACTCCTGGCTCTGCTCCTGGCGGTGCTCGGGAACCTTATGGGTGCTGGGGATCGACCCCAGGTTGGCTGTGTGCAAGGCCAATGCCCTACCCACTGTGCTATTGCTCTGGTCCCTTGATTATAACTCATTTTTATCGTCTCTGAAGGTAAGTCCTTTAAGTACTGGGCTCATGCTTCACATTATGCGTTTTCTCTAGACCTGCTGTTATGACGGAGTGCTGCTATCAACAATTTCCTAAATCATCGGGACATGTGAAGCTTTTAGGTTTCTAACCTATTTGAAGGTTTCGTTCACCCATTCGTTCCAAATGTTACTGTCAGATTTAAAGAACAGTGTCTTTATCCTAGAAACTACTGGATTTCACTAACTGAACTTTTTCTTTTTTTAAACTGACACATTCACCCCTATCCTGGAGTGGAGTTTTTTTTTTTTTTTTTTTTTTTTGGCTTTTTGGGTCACACCTGGCAATGCTCAGGGGTTACTCCTGGCTCTACACTCAGGATTTACTCCCAGCGGTGCTCAGGGGACCATATGGGATGCCGGGATCGAACCCAGGTCAGCCGCTGGCAAGGCAAACGCCCTACCCGCTGTACTATCGCTCCGGCCTCCTGGAGTGGAGAATATTGAACAACTTTTGATGAAATGAGAAAATGAAGAACAATGCTGGGAACTTCCAGATGCAGTAATATTATATGTAGATGGATCACAATTATGCAAAGTCTCGCTACTCACTTTAAGTCCACTTAAAATAATTGTTGTGGGTCAAGTTTTAGTGAGAACACCTGATTTTTGAAAAGGACCCTGGCCACTTATCTATGGTGCATTAAGTGGAAATCACACACACACACACACACACACACACACACACACACACACACACACACACACACACACACACACACACACACACACACACACACAGTGTCCTGCCAGGACTTGAGCTTATATAAAGGAATTTCAGTGTTGGCTGAGGAAGGATGCGCAGCCCGAGAGTTCGGCCTATTTGGGAATGACTGCACAATCTTACAGAACAGGGGCCAGAGCAACAGTCCAGTGGGGAGGGTGTTTGCCTTGTATTCGCCAGACCCAGGTTCGCTTTCCCAGCATCCCATAGGGCCCCAAGCACCACCAGGAGTGATTCCTGAGTGCAGAGCCACGAGTAACCCCTGAGCATTGCCGGGTGTGACCTAAATCTTACAGAAACAAGCAAAAAGCAAGTGGAGGCTCTCTTTGCGTTACTGGATTTGTTTTAGGCATGTTCATTATCTGTGAAGTTGTAAGGCCTCAGGACCATTTCCCCTACGAATGACTCCGTAGGCACCGAGAAGACGAGGGCTCTAGGGAATATCCACCTTGCTTATAGCTGCTTGTCAACGTGACTTAAAGCGGTAGTGACACTGCAGAGATGAGTAACCACAGTAAGGGGCCGCTGAGGCCGAGTCCAGCAGCATGCACAGCTCTGGGGCCTGGGTCTCTTCAGTGCCCGCACATGCCAGCCGCGACCTTGTCTCCTGCCAGCCAGCAGCATTTCCCGAAGTTTCGCGCAAATGAGCTTTAGATTTCAAAACAGGAATTTCAGACACTTCAAAAAATGTCTTCATGCACAAGACACCCGGCATGATTACGAGCCAGGAGTGTAATACATCACTGTACCCCTTCCCAAAGTCTAAAACCTTACTCTTCCCTTCGTCACTTGCAGCTGTAAGTGACTAGGCTGCATGTGACGTACCACCCCTCTGGGCTACAGATGAAATCCTCAATTCCCTGGCATAAAGCAGAGCAAGTGTGAAACATCTGATTATTATTAGTTAAAAAAAGATATTTGTATACATAAAAGATATAAATCTTTCATATATATGATATATATTCATATAGATATATATCATAATTCATGGAAAGATATATCTTTTATACATATAAAGATATATATCTTTTATATATGTAAATATGTAACTTTATTATTTTTTAAATAGGGAGAGGTCAGAGAGAGAGAGAGAGAGAGAGAGAGAGAGAGAGAGCGCGCGCAGGGCTAAGGTGTTTGCCTTGTGTGCAGCTGAGCCAGGCTCAAGCCCTGAAATCCATATGGTGCCCTGAGCACCACTAGGAGTGATCCTGAGCACAGTGCCAGGAATAAACCCTGAGCACCATCAGGTGTGACCAATTCCTGCCCCCCACACACACACACACTCACACCCCCGAGGTCTGTGTAAATGCTGAGATAGTGTCTTGGCAGTGGGAAGAAGGGTTTCTAGAATACTCACAGCATAGCAATGCCCCAATGTTTCCCAGCTCGTTCTCCTGCCGCCTGGAAACCAGAGAGGCCTATGAGGGCCACCGTGGGCGTGATGGTCAGAGGCCCAATGTACTTCAGCAGAGCCCCAGGCAGGCCGAGGAGGCCGATGACCACTTCTATCAAAGAGGACATGATGATGGCTCCCTGGATCTGGAATGGGAGAGGGGGCAGACAGAGAGTAAGCTGCTGACGGACCCAGCAAACAACCCAAATACCACCTGCGACCACAGCTGACGAGTCTGTAAGGCACCTAGTGACAATGCGACCCTCAGAGCAGAGCCCCGGCAGGGACCCCCGCAAGAAACCTGGCTCAAGCCTAAGCAAGGTCGAACAGGCAGAAATGGGCAGCGGACACAGCCAGCTGGCTCCTCCAGCGACAACGCACGCCATTGTCATGAAGGTAAAAACATTTCGTGTGTCTTTTGCGTCAAACATTCACTGATTTTCAGTACAGAATCTCAAGCCTTTGTGTTAAAGTGAGTCTCAAAGGGGCACAGAAAAGACAGTATTCGGGGAGCAGAGAGACAGCACATCAGCCTCGGAACACAAGCTTTGCATTGTGGGAGGCCTGGGTTCCATCCCCAGCGAAACATGATCCCCAGGCATGGCCAGGCATGGCCCAGAAAAACAAAAATTGTTTTGAAAAACAAAAGCGCTACAAAAAAAAAAAAAAAAATTCTGAAGGACAGGAAGGTGTTTGAATTCACAGAAAGGGCTTGTCTCCGCTAATCCTGAACGAATCAGTGAATGGTAACAGGCTTAGGAAGATGTGAATGAACCTTCAGCCGTCCTTCCTGTTGGCGTCCTCCCACTCCGTGCTCTATTCCAAGACACCTCAGCAGACAGGTGTCTCACCACTGCCCACAGCCATGGGCAACCTCTGTGTGCCCACGAGCTTCCGTGGATTCCAGGAGAGCCTCGGCCCGCGGCGTGAGTGTGTGTGTGTGTGCCTGCACATAGGGATAAGGTGTTCATAGGCCGAGGCACAGAGCTGCCCGGCATGCTTTACTTATCAGTATAGTATCAATAGCTTGTGTAACATGTGTCTGAAATCTCTCTCTCTCTCTCTCTCCCTCCTCTCTCCCCTCCCTCTCTCCTCCCTCCCCCTCTCTCTCTCCTCTGACTGGGGCACAACCAGGACAGAAGTTGAGAAGCAATGTGAAGGGGCCAGGGGAGGAGGTCCCCAGGTGTTGTGTTCCATGTTCCACCCCTCAACCCACAAAATAGCACCAAGCTCCCTTTACCTCGCGGATCCGGGGGTACCAGACGTGTTCTGTGTGTAACAGTTCCGCTGTGCCGTTCACCACTGAAACATCTTGAAAACAAAAAACAAAAGACAATTTTTTCCTCCCTGGAGTGATGCCCACGCTGCGCCAGAGAGGCAGTTTATGCTTCTCAATGGCCTCCCTGGCTGGAGGTGGGGAGACGCCCCTCCCGGAAATCCGAGTCACAATAGCACAGACTGACCAGACTGAGAAAGTGGATTCCTCCCACCCGGGTGCTAGACAACATCTTCTCATCCGCTGAGAGCTGCCAGCCTGGAAAAACCTGAGCCAAGAAGTCGTCCTTCTCCTGACCAGCCTTGGCCAACTAGCTCGGAGACAACCCCAGCTCAGCTACCCAACTGAGGCTAGACACTAGGTGAGACAGCGGGTCCTTGACAGTGCCGAAACCTAGTCAGCCACAGAGTAACTCCCAGGAGCATGGAAGGAAGAGGGCTGGAAAATTTTGCTCCTGGAACCTTAAAATTAACAGTATTTACCCGAATCCAACAGGTCAGAACTTGAGTTTCCCCAATCACTTCTCTGATCTTTTCCTGACCTTATTGGTGTCACTTAAGCAAGCCCCTCTTGGTGGGGTGGAGGTTGGGGGGGAAGGGGCGAGAATCATTTGTAGGAAACCAAAGCAGTCAGATCCATTAAAAAAAAATATTTTTTTAAAGGCAGAGATGGATGGTTCCAAGAAGGGATGCTCACACAGCACAGAGAATTAGGGGTGGCTCATAAAATCCACAGAAAGAGGTGGGGGGAAGGCACAGATACTCTTCTGTTCCACTCCTGTATTTATCCATTTCATTATCATAAAGAAAATGAGGTTGTTTCTGGTTCTCAATGGCTCTGGGGTGAGGAATGAAGAGTAGGGAGAGAGAGAAAGAGAACGAGAACACGGCCCCCAGATTGGAACGTTCTAGGCTGTTTGTTGGGTCCTGTGCTTCCCGCCTGGTTCCACAAAGGACTCACTGCTGGCGCCAAGGGCGGGCAGGGCGTCCGGGCTTCCCTTCCACAGCCTGCGATACAGATCCCCAATGACATAGGCGGAAATAACTGCAATTACCTGTGGTGTTACATTTCCATTTATCTAAAGACAGGATGGCTCGAGCAGGGGCCAGAAATGCAAAAGCACTGGCCTGAAACAGGGGTAACCTAAAAGAAACGAGACCAGAACCATGATCACGGCATTGGGAACTACCGAGGTAGTTCGCTATTCGACAGCGCAACAGTCTTCTCCACAGACACCTGGCACACAGCCCCAACCGTCCGGGACCTCCAGTGCCACGCAGCTCAGACCTCGGGGCGGTCCACTCTCCCCGTGGACAGTTCCTGATGGACCCTGGGACAGCCCTGCGGTCAGCACCAACACCCCCACCTCAGCCCCTGCTGCCGCCACCATGCTCTTTGGGGTGGGAGGAGGTGGGCGTCTCCGGTCTTGGCAGGGCTTCCGCGTTCCCTGGGAGACAACGGTTTGTAGCTGCTCACGGACCATCCACCGCCTCCTCCCATGCGGCTTCTCATCAGTCATTCTCCCAAAGATACTTCCTGTGTTGTTCCACTGTAGGTCACAACCTGCCCTAAATCACAGAGCGTAGGCAGTACTAGAATCATGTTAGTGGCCCAGATCTGTCACAACCAAGGACAAGGTATAAAACAGACAGGAAACATAATAGTCCGCTAAATCCTAACAAGCATTCTTAGCCTCTCCTCTTTTTCTCCAGGTGCCGGGGAGCAAACCCAAGACATTTCACACACAAAGCAAGGAGACCACCCCTGTGCTACATTACTGGCCTCCTGACCCTTATCGTCCTTTTGGTGGCGGTTGAGGCAGTGGCCACGGACTATGTGCGGTGCCGGTGACTCAACCAGGTGGGCTATATGCAAGACCCCGTGTTCTCTCCCCCTCTGAACCCGACCATCCTGCTGGACAGGCCAAGTGCCTCCCTCGGGCGTGAAGCAGGAGCTGAGAGGATTCTCTGGTTCCTGTGAAAAGGGCGTGGAAAGAGACCATCCTTACAGGGGCCACCCCAAAGCCTACCCTAACAATCTGCTAGAGGCTACACAGGCCCCCACACGTGGTCCCCCAACGCTGGGTCCACGTACTACAGCCACGGGCAGTGCGAGGACTGGACAAGCAGCGGAGATCAGTGGCTGGACTGAAGTGCTCTGGGAGAACGCGTGCTCCAGGAACCAGGACGGCTTAAGAGACAGTTAAAGGACTTGCTGAAACGCCTGCTGCTCTAGCCTGGGAGGGGCTAAAAAGTGTAGATTTCACCCAGACAATTCTTCTACGTGAGACAATTTGTGGAAGAGAACCCCCCTTTCCTCTTCTAAGACACCGTTTTCCTATTGTTTACAGTATGTACCATTCAGTCAAGCTGTCGCAAAGCAGCTGGTAGACCTAGCGAGCCTGCGTTTCTCCCTCTCTATCATCCAATTCCCTCTCACCGCACCCAAGAAAGGCAACGCTGATCTAATAACGTAATCTAATCTTCCAGCTGCATTTAATCTTCACTGCAAGTGCATGTACCTACCCAGACGGGGCTCTGGATCTGACCTCTGCCTTTCATTCCTATTTATTCAATACATTTGCAATGTTGACATTTTAAAGAAGTAGGGCTGGGGACCCGGGGCTCAGGGGCAGAGCACATGTCCTGAATCCGGTTCTTAGCACTAACCTCGCCACCCCCCACCCATCTCCTCAGATAATTTTAATCAAGTTTCAAAATTAAGTTTTCTGTTCAGCGTGGTTGCAGTTACCTTTCTCGCCCTGCCCATCTGATCTAAGCACAGTACCATCTGGGGGTGCAGGCTGCCCCCCAGAAAGGGCCCCTGGGGGGTGGCTGGTAGGTGGGTGAGGAGTACCCAGATTTTTCCATTGGCAAAGCACCTTCCCCTTTTGCCGTTATTACATCCTCCAGCAGTGGCTCTTGGGCTGTGTGACTATTAAATTACCCTCTTCCAATTTTATCGCTCCATCCATATTATTAGCGCCCTGCTGTAAAGAACAGCTTTCCTTTTTCTCCAACGGTCTCGGTTTTCGCTTTCCTTTTTTTTGAACATTGCTGGTAGACACCCAGTCCTTCCTGAGTCACAGGCTCCTATTCGACTCCGTTTTTATAATTCATGACGCTCCTTTTTTAATAATTAAGTTGTCCTCGACATGCCCAAAGCAGCCTGCTCGGACAGGTCCCCGCTTCTTTTGAAGACTCTTCCCACCCACCCCCTCATCCCTTGGCTTTCTGGCACAAGATGTTCCTGGCTCAACTAGTGCTTTACCCAGTCCCGGCCCCGCACACCTCCATGAGCCCTGACTCACTAGGGAAGCTGTGACACGTGTGTGCACCGCTGCCGACTGTCATCAGACACCCCAGAGAGTCTCTGTAAGTCACAAGGTCTTCGGGAGACCTCCAGCCCGCTCCAGTGTCTCTTCTTCCCTGTCAGTTGGTTCCTGTTTATTGACTGTTGGCCTGTTCCGTTTAGACAGCACCGAGGGCCCCATTCCCGACATCTCTGCTCACTACCCTATAGGACTACCCTGTAGGACTCTGTTCATCTCTTCTCTGCCATCGCATCACATTACCCAGCACTATCCCAGAATCACAGCAATTCCGCAGACCATGTTTTAGGACTTCTGTGCCAACCACCTCAAAGATCATGTGGATTCCATTTCAAGCCACCGCAACAGAGCAACAGAGCAGGACGGTTTTGTGTTTTTCTAGCACTTATGAAAGCTATGTGTGCACTATGGTCTATACGTGTACATTCATATGGATTTAAAAAAATGTTGGAGGTAGCCAGAGTGATAGTAAGTGAGGAGGGTGCTTGCCTTGCATGCAGCCCACCAAGTTCAATCCCCAGCACCCCATATGGTTCCCTGGACCTGCCGGGAGTGAACCCTGAGTGCACAGCCAGGAGTAAGCTGGTGCTCAGGTTACCACCAAGTGTAGCCCCCAAAGAAATGAAACAAAATAAATGCCTCTTCCCACACTGCTTTGCCACGGCAGTGTAATGTGACAGATTCTTTTTGTCAGCTAGACTAAAGGACAGGCCAAGGTGCCTGGGGAGTTGTAGCTTGTGTTTCTGCTCCCAGTTGGCTGAACAAGCCTCTCATTTGGCGCACGACAAGGGTGTGATGCTGGTGAACTACCAACTCATGCTCTTTGCCCTTTGCTCTATACTGTTTTCTTTGGTGTTTCTCTTTTTTTAAGAGCTCCTATATTAGTGGCATCAAGCATGTGATACATTACCAATGCCGCTTTCAAGCCTATCAATTGGCTTATGGTATAGTTTCACAATATTAATATCAAATTTATGTTCCAACGCTTAATATCAAACTGATTCTCCTTCCATGATTCTCCGAGTCACTGATCACGTACAGGTCAGCATGGAACTCACTGCAGTTTTAGACTTAAGTTTTATGATTCCTAGCTGAATCACTAATCCATTCCGAGTGGATTCAAAGTAAACTTAGCCTAAGGCACACATAACCTTTATCTTCAAGCTCCTGGTACTCTTCCAAGCAGACACCGAAATGTCTATTCCAAGAAGCTGGGAGGGCTGGGCAGCTCAGGATAGCGATGCCTCCTCTCTGGAGCCGTGAACCCGAGGCCAGCTGGAGGCGTTGGGATGCCCCAACACGACAGGCTCCTCCAGGATGGGTCTGCGAGCCTCAGACACTTAATGCTATTCCTAAGGCTGGAATGTTTGCTTTCAATACCCTCACTCAGGGGCTGAATTTCTAGCCCCACCTGCAGTGGGATTAAGAGGTGGAGCTTTGGGAGGTGATGGAAGGAAGATGGTAGGAAGAGGGAAGGGCTCCGGCCTTGCATGCAGCTGACCCAGGCTGAATGCGGGGCAATCCATAGGCTCCCAGCAGCGGTGGGTTCACCCATCTCCATTCCTCACTGCATTCTTCCTGTGGAGAGCTGCTCTGTCCCCATACGGCTTTCGTTCTCCTTAGAGGATAGTGGGGGCAGGTAAGGTTTGAGGAGGGGCCAAAGCTAGTTTAGAGGCTACTCCCAGCTCTGCGCTAACTGCAGGGGGCACTCAGGGGACCACGCGGTACTGGTCCCAGACAGAAAGGTGAGAAGGGAACCTCCAGCATGCAAAGCCTTCACTCAGCCCTTGGAGCCAGCCCTCCCCTTCCCCGCCCCACTGGTAGCTCCCGCAGACCTGATGATGGAGCAAGAGGAAGATAAGCAACTCGGAACATGCGAGGCAGGGCAAGCGGAGTAATACCAGAGGAGAGGTGAGTGAGCAGCCGGGAAAGGACCTCCGAGAGCGGGAGGACCCAGCCCCTAGCCAACAGAGAGTGCAGGAACCTAGGGGAGCCCACCAGAGTACCCCACCCCAGCAGACACAAAATGCCCAGCCACTTTCCAGGGGCCTGAGAGACAGGTTTCACGGAACCACACCCTGGTGGGGCAAGGCTGACAGGGGTGGCCAAGGGGTCCCCACCGTCACCCATGATGCCCCTCAAGGACACGCTGCTCTGGCCCCATCTGTCCATTCATCAGGAGTCCAAGTCTTGGCCCACTGCTCCCTCCTCTGCTGCCCCCTCCCCAACTCTGCCTCCATCAGAATGAGGCACCGGGCTGCTTCCTGTGAGCCACCCCCCACCCCCCCTTCTGACAGACTGCCTAAAATTCTTCAACTCAAGGGATGACCAGTTCGATCCCCAGCATCCCACATGATCCTCTAAGCCCCACCAGAAGTGATCCCTGAGCAAAGAGCCAGGAATAAGCCCTGAGCACCACCGGGTATGGGCCCATAACAAACAAAATTAGCAAAATGAAAGTCAACTTAACTGGAGGATACCTTTCCACTCCACCCCAACCCACGCCACGCCGCCCCCACGCCGTTTTAGGGAAAGCATACACCTTCTATTTAGTAGGGCAGAACAGAAAGAAGCTATCAGCTTTCAATCATCTGGGCAAGACCGTGCACCCCGCCTCCTCCCCCACCAACCATGCCTGGCGCTCCTCTTTTCCACTGGACATCAAATGAGAGGACAGGGCAACAAATCAAATACCACTCAGGAGGGTGCTCCCATCTGGCAAAGGACCCCTGACTCAATAAAGGGGTATGAGAGGAGTCTGGTATTAGGAGACCAGAGACCCCTAGAGCAAAATTCACTGTGTGAATCTGATGGGACCCAAGTCTGGAGAATGGCTGTAAAGGCTGTTTCAGACACATCTCGGGAAATTAAATGAACATGGGCTGCAGGTCAGACGCTAGGCTGGGTGACTGTCCACCTCAGCTGTGGAGAAGGGGGCCCCAGGAGTCGCGGGGGCAACCAGAATGCTGTCTGCGACTTCTGGAAACAGTTTATGTGGCCTCTGCAAAGGCACAGAGAGCAGAGGAACAGGTGCGGGTGGGCCGCCCCTGTCTGTAGGGAGCAGGGGTGTGGGTGGGCCGCCCTGTCTGTAGGGAGCAGGGGTGCGGGTGGGCCGCCCTGTCTGTAGGGGAGCAGGGGGTGCGGGTGGGCCGCCCTGTCTGTAGGGAGCAGGGGTGCGGGTGGGCCGCCCCTGTCTGTAGGAGCAGGGGTGCGGGTGGGCCGCCCTGTCTGTAGGGAGCAGGGGGGTGCGGGTGGGCCGCCCTGTCTGTAGGGAGCAGGGGTGCGGGTGGGCCGCCCTGTCTGTAGGGAGCAGGGGGTGTGGGTGGGTCGCCCTGTCTGTAGGGAGCAGGGGTGTGGGTGGGTCGCCCTGTCTGTAGGGAGCAGGGGTGTGGGTGGGTCAGCCCTGTCTGTAGGGAGCAGGGGTGCGGGTGGGCCGCCCTGTCTGTAGGGAGCAGGGGTGCGGGTGGGCTGCCCTGTCTGTAGGGAGCAGGGGTGTGGGTGGGTCGCCCTGTCTGTAGGGAGCAGGGGGTGCGGGTGGGTCGCCCTGTCTGTAGGGAGCAGGGGTGGGGGTGGGCCGCCCCTGTCTGTAGGGAGCAGGGGGTGCGGGTGGGTCGCCCTATCTGTAGGGAGCAGGGGTGCGGGTGGCCCGCCCTGTCTGTAGGGGAGCAGGGGGTGCGGGTGGGCCACCCCTGTCTGTAGGGAGCAGGGGGTCTGGGTGGGCCGCCCTGTCTGTAGGGAGCAGGGGGTGCGGGTGGGCCGCCCCTGTCTGTAGGGAACAGGTGTGGGGTGGGTCGCCCTGCCCAGGCTCTGCCATTCTCATTGCTGCCACCAACCCTGAGTTCAGAGAGACGGAGCAGAGACCATGAGACACTGGCCGCTCAGGACTTTCTAGGTTTTGCACCCATCTCCAGATTCAGCCCGGGACCCAAGGGCAGACGGGCGGGAGCTCACACACCAAGTGGGGTCTCTCACTTTAAAAGACTCAGCCGTGAGGCCCAACTGACAGCAAAGAACAGGGGAGCGAGGTGCTGAAAGGATGCAGACATCCCAGCAGGGTGCCTGGAGGGACCCCCGTCCAAGGTCGGAGTACAGCTGGGGTGTATATAGCCCTATGTACTGCTGCCTGCAGTAAGAGTGGCAGGCAAGCACACCCCAAAGCATGCACACACAAGAAGGGGGCTTATATTAGGAGAATCTCTCCTGGGTAACGCAAGCAAGAACGCCAATCCCTGGTGCTGCGGGGTGCAGTGCCTGGCACGATGAGCTCACTCCTGGCCCCACACCCCTGCACCCCGGAATCCTCCTGGTCCCAACTGTTCTAGGGTGACTGCTGCGGTAGCTATAGAGTCGGTTCCCACTGTGGAGGTGGCTCCTGCTAAGGCCCCACAGAGGACCGGGCGGCTTTGGAGATAGTCATTAAGCTTAGGGAAGTTTGAAGATGCCGAAAGCCTTCTGATTTGGTGAGAGCTAAGGCAGGACGGGACAGCTGCTGCCCGAGCAGGCCCTGCAGCGGATCCCCTCAATCAGCACCTTACAGAGGCCCTAAGCACCCCGGGGCTGAGATCGGGTCATCCCTCATCCCTATCTACCCCTAGCTGCCACTGAGGGAACTCATAAGCCAAGACAGAAACACGCACTCACACACATGCCTTACACGTGAAATCCTTGGCGCCACACACACACACACACACACACACACACACACACACACACACACACACGGTGTCTGTCTCTCTGTCCCGTCCCGTTCTCACCCCCCCACCCCAAGCATGACTCACCTCCCCAAGGACAACAAAGCAACCGGCCATGCCACAGACAGAACGGGGCCACACCACGCCAGGATGAGGGGGCACTCCCTGACCTCTCCCACGCACAGTGGACAGATCTATACCGAGAGTGACCTCGGCCCGCTGCAGCTCTGCCCTGCACACCAAGGTGCCTGTGGACGTGTTGCCTCCACGCACACAGAGGCGAAGGGCCCAGCCATGCTTCGGTCCCGCTTCAGGTCAGCCAAGCTGCGCAGGAGAGGGGTTCACCACACACACCCACCTATGGGAAAGAGGGGGTGCCCTGTCCCCATTCCCTCTGCTGTCACTGCTCAATGGATTTCCACTGAGGGTCAGACCGGGCTACACCTGTGTAGACACTCAAACGTTCCCACCCCTTCTCAGCCTCAGCCCCAGCCCCACGTTTAGCTGCTGGCTGAAGGGTCGAAACAGAACGTTTCCTCCAGAGAGCCGGGCCCTGCCTGCAAGGGAAGGCTCCAGGTGTGCCAGAGCACTGACCCCGTCCAAGGAGGGAAAAGACTCTGCCTGGTGCCTCTAGCCCTGAGCAAAGGGATCACTGCCTCCCGGGGTACAGAGCACACCGGCTTCCTAGAACAGCTCGAGAGCCCCCTCCTGCCTGCCTTTATAGGGCAGCCCCCAAGCAGGACGCGGAGCAGCCTGTGCTTCTTGCCCGAGGACAGTCGGGTCCCGGGTAAAGGAAGACGTTACCCTGAGCAGAAGGTGAAGGAAGAAGGGAGAGGACAAAGCAAGCCCGCGGAAGGCAGCAGGGCAGGACGCATCAGCGCCACTCCCGGGTGAGCAGGGGGGGTCGGGGCCCCTGGAGGCAGTCGGCCGGCGGGAGGGTTGGAGAGCTTGCCAGCAGCAAGAGTGACAAGGACAAAAGGAGGAGGACAGAGCGGATTTAAGAGCCACGGGACAAGAAGGTGCATGAGATTCAGGTATGGGATCTCTAGCACAGCTGGGGCAGGGAGGATGAGCAGGGTGGGCTGGGGGGCTGGGGAGCACAGCACGGGCAGGTGGAAGCAGGTGGGCCAGAGAACAAGGGGAAAGCCCAACGGGTGGGCAAATGCCACCCCCAACACTGCTAAGAAGCTCCTGAAGGGAGCCTAGCCCAGGTCTGCTGGGAGAGCGCCTGGCATGTCAGGGGGGCGCCGGAAGGAGCTGAGCAAGTTTCCTGCCTCGCCCTACAGCGGGTGCTGGTGGTGCCCGCCCAGACACAAAGCACAGCACCGAAGCTGGGGGACGCCTCTCAGACCTGTTCCCCTGCCCGACAGTCCACTGATGCGAGCCTGCCCGGGGTGGACGCCACATCTGTCTCCTGCGGCCCTCGTGCCTCGCGCCCCCCCCCGGCAGCAGCCGCCTCTCACCTGCACCCGAAGGTGGTCTGCAGCAGAGTGGTGATCCCCACGCAGAAGAAGATGGTCCCGATGAGCTGGCTGGTGGCCCACTGGTCGTAGCCCACACACATGGCGTCGGCCAGCAGGAAGGGAACCGCGATGGTACCGCTGAAGCAGGTCAGGTAGTGCTGTGGGCGACAGCGGGCCGACGGTCAGCGCTCCGGGCCCAGATGCCGTCATCCAGCCTGCACCCCACCACAGCCCCTGTGTGTAAAAGGGGCCATGCCTGCTGCGTATGGCGGCAATGACACTTCTCCTTCCCACTTCCTTGGCTTATTATCACCAGCTCACATTGTGATTCACGATGACCTGGGGCCAAGTATTCATACTCAAAACAGCACCGATCTTTTCCTTATTGTTTCGTTTGGTTTTGTTTCGAGCTATGCTGAGGACTTACCCCCGTCTCTGGGCTCAGGGATCGCTCCTGGAAGGACTTGGGTGACCATATGGAATAGCAGAGATCAAACCCGGGCTAGGCAAGTGCCCGCCCCGCTGTACTCTCTCCAGCCCCACCTTTTCCTTCTTTCACTGACTTCTAAGCCTACTGCTACTGTTTGTTCCTTCCTTTCACTATCACCAATTCTCACAGATCATTCTGGACGGTCACAGACACTGAAACTGCCAGCATATTTTTAGAAGTCAAAATTGAACTATTTTTTCAAAATGGCGTTGCCAGAGCCTGGCAAGCTACCTGCGTCATATTTGATATGCCAAATACCAATAACAGTTATAGACCTCATTCCCATGACCTGATGGAATGGTTTGAGGCTCTTTATGTTCCTGGAGCGAGCAGATGCTCTTGGGCTACACTAGCACGTGACAGGACATACGGAGATGTTGCTGGTGCCTCGCTCGAGCAAATCGATGAACAACGGAAAGAAGTGATACGAGTGAAGTGACGTCACAAGCACCTGATCGTTGTTAAACCCCACCCCCATCCCACCAACCCCTTACCACCAACCCACCTCAAAAAAAAAATCCTACCTGCAACCCCAGGAAAATGCACAGGTACCAGGGCGGCACATCCTCTATGGTGTAGATCATGTCTGAGCGCTGGGGGTCCAGGCTGCCGGTACTGTCCAAGGTCTCGGCCAGAGAGCTCTGCAGGTGAAACAGGGGGAGAGCAAGTCAGCAACAGAGAGGTCAGCTCCATGCCTGGAAACCCACCCCACGGCGACCCTCACCTATGGCAGACACAAGGCTCAGCACACCTGCTCTGGGGAGAGTCTAGCCTTAGAATCTGGGAGTTTACAAATCCCTGAAGACTACCTGGCTTGGCTGGGCACTTCACACCCTGGGGACCACCTCTGGTGTGAAAAGGGGCCCCCCAAGGTGAGATCACCTAGTGACTTCCTTGGAGGAATATCAGAGATCAAACCCAGGCTAGCCAAGTGCCCGCCCGCTGTACTCTCTCCAGCCCCACCTTTTCCTTCTTTCACTGACTTCTAAGCCTACTGCTATTGTTTGTTCCTTCCTTTCACTATCACCAATTCTCACAGATCATTCTGACGGTCACAGACGGTTGACGGTGCAAACGCAAGACAGGCTAGAGTATGCAAACTGCATTCACCCAGAGCACGAGTCTGGAGCACTGAGTGCTCAGCACGGGAAGATACCTGTGGATGGAAACTGACTCCTGGCTCTCCCACTGAAACTGCAGCTCACACAAGTGATGAGGGATGCATCATGTTAAGACTCTCATTATTCCAAAAGACCGGAAGACAGACTGATACTTCAGGGACACGCTTCCCCCCCCCTAGCCACATCCCACAATGCCATGACTACCAAAGACTTGTCTTGTTTGGGGGCCATCCCAGGTGGTGTCAGGGCTTGAACCTAGAGCTTCGTCCCCTCCGTGCCCTCCTGGACCCTTTTCGCTTTGGGGCCTCATCTGACATCCACTGGGCAGTTCCCCTCGAGGGCTGGGGTGACAGTCCAGCAGGTAGGGCACTTGC
Source organism: Cryptotis parvus (assembly GCA_021461705.1). NCBI lineage: Eukaryota > Metazoa > Chordata > Mammalia > Eulipotyphla > Soricidae > Cryptotis > Cryptotis parvus. The sequence continues at coordinate 15,844 of JAJIBD010005180.1, read as the reverse complement.
CTTGCACACAGCTGACCCGGGTTTAATCCCTGCCATTCCACAGGGTCCCCAAGCCCCACCAGGAGTAATTTCAGAATGCAGAACCAGGAGCAACTCCTGAGCATCACCAGCTGTGGCCCAAAAACAAACAAAAAACCCAGTTGTACTAGGAGATCCTGTGGGTGCCAGAGGTAGACCCCAGAGCGATCACAGACTATCCACAATGCACTATCTCTCCGGCCAAATTACAAAATAAATTAAAAAGTGTTATGTGTGGCATGCCCTCTTCAGCCCAAAGCTTCCAGACATTTCAGATTACAGTCTAGACACTTCTAGCTTCAGCAACCCCTCTGAACTCTTCTGTATTTGGGCCAAAAGAAAGACTATTTAAGGTGACTCTGAGCTCCTCCGAGGGGCTCACTGCTGTGGGATGTAAAAATCTGGTAAATGATGTCTAAGTCTCTGCAAGCACCCACCTCCTTTTTTTTTTTTTTTTTAATTTTTGAGTTTTATAAACTGTCAAGTACCTAACAGGCAACAAAATTTAAAGCTGTTCTACAGTTAAGAAAAACAAAGGCAGAGCCGAGGTCATCTTTAGGCCCATTAGAGCTCCCTTTCCAGCTGGATGTTGAGCCTGGGAAGACGCTGGCTCCATGGGTTTGTCGCTCAATTTTCCTTGGGCAGGAGAACTGGGGATTGTGGGGCCAAATGCCTTCAAACAAAAGAGGTGATGCAATTCAGCCTTACCTCCTAAAGCCTAAAGGTAAATAAATGTCTGATGTAAGAGACATTTGAGCTAATCCAAATGGAGACTGGATGTGACCTTTGGAGAACTTTTCCTTCCGCTCAAACATAGTTATTTGTAGATTTGGTACGCCAAATGCATTAGGATGGACTGAATCTTTTTAATTTTGCTGGTCAAGAAAGTACTCGAGGGGCCGAGGCGATAGTCCAGCGGGTAGGGTGTTTGCCTTGCACGAGGCCAGTCCCTGCCGGCACGGGTTCAATCCCCAGCATCCCATATGGTCCCCCAAGCACCGACAGGAGTGGTTCCTGAGTGCAGAGCTAGGAGAAACCCCTGAGCATTGCTGGGTGTGACCAAAAAAGAAAAAAAAAAAAAAAAAAAAAAATACTCGAGTGGGAAATCTGATGTATGATGATATGCAACAAAGGCTTAATTCAACTGAACTGGGCTGTTCAGGCTGCTGTCTTTTTTTTTTTTTTTTTTTAAAGAAAAAATAAAAAGGACTGACACTCGCTGGATACACTGGAGATAACTGGAGCTCCTGTGTTTGCTACCTGAAGACCTGGGATGCCCTCAATAGTTTACAGTAAAAAGGATTAACAAGTGGGAGCCTCTGGAGATGGGGGGGTGGGGGTGTCAGTCATGTGGGTGGTGACAGTCTAAAGGGCTCCCAAGAACAACCCAGGCCCCAAAAGCTTAGATGTCAACACACCAAGTGGATCACACTATTTTTCAGGAAATGGCTTAATTTTGCCTATACATAATCCCTGGGAACAACCGACTGACTTGTTTTAGTTTGGTTTTATTTTGTCCTCACTTGGGGAAGGGTAGGAAACAGGTTGAGGCCACAACCTCGGGTGCTCAGGGCTTAATCCTAGCTCTGTGCTCAAGAGCCTCTGTATGGGGCGGGCGTAGCCCAGCGGTGGGCGGTTGCCGCGGCCGGCCGTGCCGGCCTGGGCGATCCCGGCCCATATGGTCCCTGGCCCGCCAGGAGTATCCTGAGTGCAGAGCCAGGAGAAACCCCTGAGCTTGCGGGTGTGACCCAAAAAAAAAAAAAAACACATCAAGAGCCTCTGTAGTACCAAGGACCAAATAGGGACTGGCTGTACGAAAAAACAAGCAAGCGCCTTACCACTCTTCTAGCTTGCTGGCCCCCAGGCAACTCAAAGCTTGTAGATCTTTCCTGGTATGTGTCTTTTGTCCATTGCTGATTTTATCTGTTCTCTTTCTCAGAAAGCAACACCACAGGAGAGGTATAAAACACTTTTCTGAGTTCTGGGTTCCACTGATCCAGATCTGGGAACCTCCTACCCGGTCATGGGAATCCTCCAACCCAAGCTGACCATTTTGCTAACATGAAACAACTATAAAAACTGGTGTCGTTAAAGATCAATGCAACACCACCATGCAGTACTAGCCTCACAGATGGGAAAGCCTGAATGCCCACAAAGGAATGAGGACACATCTGAAAACAGAGCCCTCGGACTACAACTTAGGGCTGCATTACTCTACCAACGTGAAACAGCTCGCTTTCATCATTAAACACGTGAAAGACACTGCATCTGCGCCTTTCCGGACTAGACGAACTGGAATGAAGACAGGCATCGCCGGCACGGCCGTGTGCACACAGCACCAGGGATATGGCTCAGCCTGTGGATGTGAGACAAAGCACCTCACCCCGACCACTGCAGCCAAGAATATGCACACCCCAGATGCATAAACACATTCAGGTTTCAGCCGGGGCGGCGACCACCACAGGGCCAACTGTTGCAGTGCCCTGGACCCTTCTGAACTCTGGTTTCACACTTGGCCAGCCCCACCCCATCCCCTATGAACAAAAGTGCCAACAGGAAAGTCTTCAATAGGGGCTGGAGATATCGTCTCCAGCAGGTACAATGTTTGCCTTGCACAAGGCCAACGCGGTGCAATCCCCAACATCCCATATGGTCCCTTGAGCACCACCAGCAGTAATTCCTGAGGGCACAGCCAGGAGTAACCCCTTGAGCATCGCCAGATGTGGTCCAAAAAGAAAAGGAAAGAAAAAAAAGAGAGCTTTCAAAAAAGAGAGGCTTCAATAGCAAGGTTTCTTTCAGAGATGGGCACATTCATGATTGCATAACATCATTTAAAAGGACTTTTCCAAGCTCTGAAGCAATTTAAAGGGGTAAAAATACCTACTTGCCCTTCAAAGATTATTGAGCTCAGAATTCGGTCCTGCTGGAGGCCTGAATAGGCAAGTCTAGGCTAGAGCAGGGAGCTGCATTTCTAAAAAGACCACCGGTCTCTGTCAATGGTTTTGTTTCTTGTCTGGATACTGCTGGGCGGACTGGTGGATGGAGGTGGAGGGTCGTGGTAATTAGGATTTGTGGGCCATACCGAGTTACGGAAAGGTAAAGGAAATAGATGATAATTTTTCAGTCACCCAAGAATAAAAGGCCCGATGCAAAATGAGTGTGGAATTAAGAGAAAAGACAGGGATTGGGGAGCAGATTTATATAAACAGCATAAGATAGAATTTGCAGAAACTATCAAGATGTGAGAAAACAACAAAAGAAAATAGATTTCCTATTAAAAATAGCTAAGCAGAACCAGAGCAATAGTACCGCAGGCAGGGTTTGACTTAAGGTTGACTGGGCGTTCAATCGCCAGCATCCCATATGGTCCCCAAGCACCACCAGGAGTAGTTCCTTAGTGCAGAGCCAGGAGCAACCCGAGCATTGCTGGGTGTAGCCCAAAAAACAAAATAAAAAACAAACAAACAAAATGTGCATTTAATACGCTTGGCAATAACTGTGCTATGTGGCTTGAAACCATGAAAGAACCTGGTAATTCAGTGCTGAGCAGGGCAAGATTACGTGTGGCACCCTCAATAACTGGTCACGGTTTTCACGTGTGGGCAGTCATGATTTCCTAAGAGCCTCGTGCTAGATTTACCTCCTGTTTTTATCTGCAGAATCCCCCCGGGAACTTCTGTGCTGTTATGACCCCATTTAGCAAATGAGGTGGAAACTCCAAGAGGAGTGACTTGCCCATGAGGAGAAACAGAGAGCATTTGTGCTAACAGCCTTCCCAAGATGCTAGAGAGCTTTGCATCATGCCCGGAAACAGCATATGTTCTGAAACTGTGATTAATAGGACCAGCGCCACTACAACCATTTCCCAAACTTTTGTAAACAAACGTTGCAAGGAATCCTTAAGATAACATGATGACGATAGTTCCGTGGGAGCTTCTTGGCCTTTTACTCCTTTAAGTCATGGATGCCCCGGATATACAGACTCTGAAACCCCCGCCCCGAGCCATCCCTAATTTCAGAATCCCAATGAAACTGAGATCGACAGAGTGTAACTGGGCGTGGGGTCCTTCTGGTTCTTTCAGGAGTAAATCCCCTGGAGCAAATTCCAATACGAGTTTGCTGTCTGCCAACAGCACACGACCCAGTACGTACCATTAATGTTCCAGCGCATTAACAGACGCGAGAACAGTTGGTATTTTTATAGAGTGGGTCTATTACAATGAATAGCTAATGATAATTGGGGAAACAGACACATCTGTGGAGAACACAGCGTTCTCTCCTCAGAGACCACAGAATCTTCCAGCCAGGTGTCCCAAGAGACCCTTTTGATGCTAGTAAATTGAAAGACCGCTAAGGATGGGGTGTGAATTTTTCTTTGCAGATGGCGCATCATTTCATTTTGATTCTTAAGAACACAGATCACGATGGCATCTTCCAACCAGAACTACAAGTGAGTCTCAAGACTGTGACAGGCTGCTCACAGCCATCAGCCCTGCCCAATCCACAGTATCTCTTCCGCCCAGGCTTACGGCTGCATAAAAGAAAGATGGCCGGTAACCCGAAAGACCTCCTTAACATTCAGGAGAAGAAAATGTATCAATGGTTGAACAATGACAAGTTTCTTCCGAATATGTAAATACCTGTTATATATTTAAACTAGCCATTTCCCTCTGCCGTAGACACTCTCCACCAGAAAAGATGCAACTTGGGGAGGTAAAAAGCGCCCCCAAAGTATTACTGTCTCTACCTGCCCCCGCCCAATAAAAAAAATGACGTTATTTATGTTTCTTACATTGATTTCCAAAACCATAGCTTCTGGATAAAGAGGGAGAAACTGAAAACATGACCGCTGTATTCTAGGAATTCGGGTCTCCCTGCTATTGGAGTGCTGGGTTCAGGCCAGCCAAGGAAGCAGCTTCCTACAGAAAGTGCCCTGGACTGTCCATCCAGGCCTGGGGGCCCTGCCCCGCCCCATGCTGGGTCTCAGCTGGAGCTGGAACCTCTGGAATCTCCACATCCCCACGGAATCTGAGCTCCACAGAACTTTCAACAATGCTGCTTGGTTGAACACCAGGACAGGCTGAGACAGCAGATTCCCAGGCTTAAGCAGCTATTTTTGCTATTAGTTTGAGGAGGGATGGAAGGCAACAATTATTTTCATTATGCCGCCATTTTTAGAGGCCTCTCTGTCCTTTCATATCTGAGATTACAATGGACCCATGAAGAGGTTCACAGTTAGATCTATTGGAGAATTTTCCTCTTTTGGGGGCTGTGAGCACTGGGCAAGGAGCTTATCTTAGCTGAGATCAACCTGGGTTCAATCCCAGGCACCTGAGCCCCGAGAGAACGATCTCTGAGTATAGAGTCACGAGTAAGCCCGTGCCCCACTAGGTGTGACCCAAAACTGTATAACAACAAAAAATTCTTCCCTTTTAGTAGAGTGGACAGGGTGTTTTTGCCTTGCATGTGGCCAACTGGGTTTAACTCCCCCATATGGTCCCCCAAGGGTGGCCCAAAACCACCCCTGTCCATCAAAGTAACTCTTTCTGAACCCCATGGGGACATACTCACTGCTCTGCCCAAGGCACTGCACCCCACTGCAGCTGTCTGCTGACTCTTCCCGTTCTCTCACAGCCTGACATGTAGAATGTTCCAGGCACTGTGCTAATAACTACACTACTGCTCCATTTCATCCTCACAATAACCTAAGGCAGATCCTGATTGTTTTTTTAATTCATGTAGACAGCTGGTGCCCAGAGAGAAATTCACTCCCAGGGGTACCAAGCGAGGTGTGCGCCCACACTGCATCCGGCTTCTCTTTGTGCCCATCGGGGCTTTTTAAAAATACAAAGCTGGGAATAATTCCTGAGTGCAGAGCCAGGAGTAACCCCTGAGCATTGGTATGACCCCCAAAAAAATAATAATAAAAATAATAAATAAATAAAAATACAAAGCCGAGGATTCTCTGTGTGGGCCTTACCTATCACTTGAGCCAGAGTACAGCGGGCAGAGCATTTGCCTTACACGCTGCCAACCCATGTTTGATCTCCAGCACCCCAATGGTCTCTCCCCTACCCCAAGTCACCAAGAATAAGCGCTGAGCACAAATCCAGGAGTATGTCCTGAGCACAGCCAGGTGTGACAAAGCCAAAAGCAATCCCTCCTGTTCCTCATCACCTCTCTCTCCTTCTGTTCCTCATCACCTCCTCTCTTCCTTCTGTTCCTCATCACCTCTCTCTTCCTTCTGTTCCTCATCACCTCTCTCTTCCTTCTGTTCCTCATCACCTCCTCTCTCCCTTCCTGCTAACAAGCCCCCACACACACACACACCGCACAGAGAAAGGGATGGGGGGGAGCCACAAGGGGGCACCTTTTCGGCGATGCCATTTTCAGTCGGGTAGATGGCCATGAGTTCGGTGTCCTCATTGTCCTGTTCGCCGCTGGACGTGGCCCCTCCATTGATCACCACCTGAAGAGAACACACTCAGCTTAGAGGCAGTTTCACCATCCCCTGCTTGCTGGAGGGATGACTACCCTCCACCCCCAACCCCTAATTTATTTTGGTTCCCCAAAAGACATTTAAAATAAGAGTTTTTCCATCTCTCCTGGGTAAGTCTGCAGTTTTCATCAATGAAACCTTTGAGAAGCCCGTAGCCTCCCCAATCTGGTACGTATCCTGGTGGAGAAACATCCCACACTGGAAGACGCACACAGAACAGAAGGGCACGAAAAGAGGTGAGGTTTGGCGGGGGAGGAGAAACTGCAGAGAGCAACCGTGCACCCGCGTGGTGAGACGCTGCCCCTGCACCACTGCCCACATTTCCCACAGGCCTGCAGCGGGTGTGCTTGCTGGCAGCACCCTGGGGAGGTGAAGAAGAGGCACAGGTGTCTATGCCCACATGCCATTCAGGGTCGTCAGTATCATTAGATCTCAGCCTTGGGTGACTCTGAAGACCAGAGAACCCAGTGGGCCATGCGCCTCCTCAGCCCTTCCTGTCCGGGGTCCCCAGAACAAGGAAGTCAGGTGTACCTGCCTCTAGTGAGAACCTTCCCGCTGTTCACCTCAAGTCAAAGGTGCCATCTGGGTTGAAACTCCAAAAAATAACTGTTGGAAGGCGTAACAGCAACACTTGTGTGTGTGTGTGTGTGTGTGTGTGTGTGTGTGTGTGTGTGTGTGGCTTTTTTGGGTCACACCCAGTGATGCTCAGGGGGTTACTCCTGGTGGCGCTTGGCAGATCATATGGGATGCCAGGCTGACCCCAGGACAGCCGCGATACAAGGCAAATCCCTCCCCACTGGACTATTGCTCCAGCCACCCCAAAAAATATTCCAGAAGAAAACAAAGCCTGCGGCCACTGAGGTGACTCCGTGGTAGGGCAGCTGCCCTTCAGGTGTGGGCCAGGAAGCACCTGCACGTGGCACTGCAGGTAGCCCCGGTGGTTCTTGCCGCTGGGGATCTCCAGCACCACAGCAAGAGTGTCATCTCCAGAACACTATGCCCAAGTATGTGCCAGCACCTTGACTGAAGTGCAGAAGCTCCTGCCCCGGCACATGCAATGCCCCCTCCATGCCTATGACAAGGGAAAGGGGAGGGACACAGTTCAGTGATTCCACCCTAGCGACAGAAAGGGGGAGGCTGTGGAGAGATAGTACAGTGTTAGGGCACTTTGCCTCCTATGCAGCTGACCCAGGTTCAATCCTCAGCACCCCCAAATAATCACCCGAGCCCCCCAGGAGCGAGGATAGTAATCAGAAAAGAATAATCTTAAATAAAAAAACTTTTTTTTTCTTTTTGCTTTTTGGGTCACACCCGGCGATGCTCAAGGGTTACTCCTGGCTCTGCACTCAGGAATTACTCCTGGCGGTGCTCAGGGGGAACATATGGGATGCCGGGGATCGAACCCGGTAGGCTGCGCGCAAGGCAAACACCCTACCTGCTGGACTACTGCTCTGGCCTCCAAAAAAAAAAAAATCAATTTTTAAGTGAGGGTGTGAAAGAAAATAAAAGTGCTCCAGTAACAATGGACCAGTGTGAACAATTCAAAAAGAACGCCTGCAAAAACCAGTAGGGACCATGCAAAGGAAAACAAGCAAAGAGCGGAATACAAAGTTAAAGAATCCAATGAAACACTTTCAAGAGATGTTCAACCACATGCAAAATGTCAAATTATTAAAACAAAAAAATGCCCCCAACCCCCACAACACACACAGGAATTAGGGTAAAGCCTGAAAGATGAATCCGTGCTCGTCAGTTCTGGCCGGTTCTGTCCTCGGTAGGACGGCCTTTGGGCAGGATGGTTTAGCACTAGGCTCTAAAAACAGACATTTTTCTACATCCATAAAATGTACTCATGAAATTTAGCCACCAGATAAGTAGCAGGTCCATTCAAAGCTTATAATTAGAGCATTACTTAAATTGCAGAATAATTGGAAACAATCTAAATGTTGATCAAAAAGACAGATGTGTTCAATTATGGCCAAGCCCACTGGGAGAGTAATGTTGTGATACAATAAAGCCAAGACTCCCCCAACCTTCCACCCCTTCCAGTTAAGGGGGGTGGGTGGGGGGGAGGGCTAGAGTGAGCACAGCACGCAGATCATCTGCCCTGAAAGCAGCCAGCCAAGTCCTGCCCCTGCATCCTTATGGTCCTTCAAGCCCACCAGGAGTGATCCCTGGGTGCAGGGCCAGAACTAGCCTCCTGAATACTGCTGGGTGTGGCCCCAAAAACACAACAAAAAAAGGTGGGGGCAGAGAAAGTAGAAACAGTAAAGTTCCAGAATTGCCCCAATTGTGTGAAATTAAAGTAAAAACTGAGCAACTTCCCTACCTGTCTGCATAGTTAGTAAAGAATCAAGAAACATCCCAAGTCTGTAGGAAAGATGGCAAAGGGGAGGAACACCGTAACGGTCACCATTCACAGCTCACGATCAGCTGGACCACTGGCCTGCATCTGTGTTACTCACATGCTGTTTCTTTAAATGTGGTCAAAGAGGGGACAGAGTGATATTACAGCAGGTGGGACACTTGCCTCGCAGGTGGCCAACTCAAGTTCAATCCCTGGCCTGGCCTCCCATATGGTCACCTCAGCTCCACCAGAAGTAATTCCTGAGTGCAGAGCCAGGAGTAAAGACCCGAGCACCGCTGGGTGCGGCCCCAAAATAAAAAACAAAACAAGATCATGGAACCCGCCACCACCAAGTTATAAACAGAGGTTCATTTCAGAAATGGTAGGGCCATTTTCCTTTCTTTTTCTCTTTAGAGATTTTGTTAACTTTATGTAATGAGGACATTCTATTTTTACAATAGAGAAGAAGTTCAAGAGATTTGAGATCCTGCGGCACAGTTCCCAGGGAGGGGGTCCAGAGATTTCCATCTACGTGGTTTTGAAGTTGAAGAAAGCAGGCCAGCAAAAACTTAAATCTCATTCAGGGTCATGGAGATTAGAACTTCAATTTGAAGTTAGTCTAAAAGAACGCCAGCGCTCCCAATTAGACAGGACATAATTCCTGTAAGGCAAATTTTTCTTATAGCATTTCAAATAAAAGATTGCTTCTAAAGCTCCAAACCTTTCTATACCCTTAGACACCAGACAACTGGGTTGTAGCTTTTGGCTTGCCTTTACAATCAGCTGCCAGGGCCGGGTACAGTGGGCAGGGATTCTGCCTTTACATGCGCCTGACCCTGGTTCCATCCCTGGCAGCACATATGGTCCCCGAGCCCCACGAGGAGTGATCCCTGAGCACAGAGCCAGGAGTGAGGCCTTGCGAACAGCTGGCTGTGGTCCCAATGGTCCCAAAATAAAAACAAACAAAAAATACTAGTTGCCAGCAGACTGCATGCTCCCAAGCAAGAATTTTCTTTTTTTCTAGTGTCCCAGCTAATGTCTCAGGGAACCAGGTACTACTGGATGTCAAGCCCGGGCCTCCAGCATGCATGCAAAGTGTGTGCCCCAGCCACGGCCATCTCCCAGGACGGAATTTCCATCAGCATGCTTCAGGCCTTTCCACACAGAGACACACACGCTCAGGATGAACTCGTCTAAGTTGGCACCTTGCATCTAGCTACAGAACAGCTGGAGGCGGGGTGGGGGGCGTCCCCTGGGCTGCCTTCTAGAGGATGAAAATGTTCTGGAACTAGACTGAGAAGACGGCTGCCCAAGACTGTGACTGTTTTCCAAGTCACCAACGCATCCGATGCTTGCTTTTAAAGCTGGGTCCCAAGCAATAGTGCAGCGGGGAGGGAGAGCTTGCCTGGCACACAGAGAACCTGGATTCAATTGCTCACATCCCACATGGTCCCCGAGCACCAGCAGGAGTGACTGATTCCTGAGTGCAGAGCCAGGTCAGCCAGGGTTGTGGCCTGAAGCACTTGTCTTGCTTCTGGGAGGCCCAGGTTCAATTCCCAACACTGTACGGAGTGGCAGCCCAAATGCCAGCCCAGCAGCGGGAGGAGTCCTGATGAGGGCTGGGTGAGACCCACAAACCAAACGCAAATAAAGGAGCCAGGAAGAGAGTTTCAAGGGCTAGGGTCCAGCCTGGTGTGAGCCGTGGCACTTATGGCGACCTGAGCACCATCACATGTAGCCCTGGTGGCCGCAGCCCACCAGGGGAGGTCCAAGATATAGCGATGAGAGACAAACAATAGATGAGATGATCGTAGATATAGATGACAGACAATAGAATGGTTTTGCTTTGTTCCAGACAGATAACTGACAGAATGGTTTCGTTTGTTCTGTGACTTTCACCTCAGTAGCTGCGTTCATTACCCCAGACTGAGAAGCAGCCACAAAACTGACTCAGCGGGGAGTGTTACAGCAGCGTGCACCTGTGCCACCAGTCTGTAATGTGGGGAAAGGGGGACACTCTTCATGAGGCGACCACTGGCCAGTGAAGGGCAATAATTGGGGGTAGAACGTTACAACAGGTAGGGCACTTGCCTTGCATGTGGCTAACCTGGGTTCACTCCCGGCATCCTCTATGGTCCGGAGCCTGCCAGGAGTGAGCCTCTGTGCTGAGCCAGTAGTAAATCCTGAGTCCAGCCAAGTGTGCAACATACCCCTCACATCCTATCGTTCTTCCGTTAATCTTATTTGCTAGAGGGGCGTTTTCCTGTCCTTCTCTGCTAGTAGCAAGGGTCGTGTCAGGCTAAGAGCTACCATTTGGTTGGGAGCTATTGTTAGGTTTGGCTTATCTCCGCTGGTGGGGGTTGCTCTATAGTGGGGGGGCGGTGGGGTTGGGTGGTTGGGCGGGGGTTCTTTCTACTGTAAAAAAAAAAAAAAAAAAGAGGGGCAAGGGCCTTTCCTATGTTCAAGGAATGTTGTCTAGTTCGGAAGACAGCAAGGATATAATCTTGAGGACCCCCTGAGGCGGGGCGGGGGTCAGGTTCAGACAGGCACCACCAGGCCGCAGATTCGAGTCCATGGGCTGCATGGGCAGGGCTGTGTCTAGGGAGGCTGGAGGTGCTGGTAGCAAAGGTATCAAGCAAAGGCATCAGAAGCAAAAGGGTACAAGAAACACAGTTTGGGCAGAACAGAAACTGCCCGTAATGGATGCTAGTGGGACAGTGTCTGGGCAGCCAAGCACTCCTGACCTAGACCTGCCCAAGGTTTGCAGCCTATTTCCACCGGTCAAGCCATTCCTGGCCCTTGGAACCTGCCTTCCCGACCCCTGCAGCATCACGTCCCACGTTTGAGTCACTGCATCGCCCCATCCCCAAGACAGGGGCCACAAACTTGATCTCCAGCATCCTCAGCAGAGCCCCGGAAGGGAGTGGGTCTGTGGAGATGAAACAGGATTTGAAGGGAGGGAGAGGGGAGACTCGTCCCAGGGGACGGGCCAGGGGAAACCACCAGGGTGGCCGCAAGGCCCGTCTTTACTGGATTGGTGAGCAGGGACTGCGTAAACACGACCCCGAGCCAAATGCTAGTGTGTCCTACCAGTAATTTTCCTCTGGGTCATTAAATCAGCTATTTTGATGGTTTGTTTTGGTTTTTAGTTACAAAACTGAAGTGAAAAGGACCTCCAAAAATGTGATACTATCAAGGCTTCAGATTTCTGAGCCACTAAATATTATTTCAACTGGGAAATAAAACATGTCTTGGACAGCCTCCTAAACTTAATAAGGATGGGTTTTCTTTGGGTGATTAACAGATAACGGAATCTGGACACCATTCATCTCAGGAAACCAATCATATTTTTATGTTTAAAAAAGGAGAATTTAAAAACCTTCGGGAACATGGTGTCCCCTTCTCTCCTCAAAACTGTTTGAAACCAAACTACATTTTTTCCACTAAACTAATATTGTACAATCCCCCAATCAGCTCTGAAACCAGGTTTTCTCTGCCTAAATGCCTCCAAGTGATTACTGCTGGTCTCTGAAGGACAAGGCTACTCAATAAAATGGCCTTGCTCAGTGTTTTATTTCTGCTAAGCTAAAGTAATCATTCTCGAGCGTGCACTTCCTGCAGAGATACCAAGTTTCTGTATGGAAACGGAAGCGGTGGGAGCAATAACGGAGGAAGGACTCATCGCTCAGCAGTACCCACTGAAACAGATGCTGATGGAGCCTGTGTCACCAAGTCAAGAGGGGCACAGTGTTGGGGCTGGAGTGATAGCACAGCGGTACAGTGTTTGTCTTGCCCATGCCGGCCCGGGTTTAATCCCCCGCATCCCATATGGTCCCCTGAGCACCGCCAGGAGTAATTCCCTGAGCACAGAGCCAGGAGTAACCCCCTGAGTGTCGCCGGGTGTGATTCCCCCCAAAAAGAAAAGGGCACAGTGTTGGGAGTCAGGGGTGCAGCGAACACCTACAGGTAGGCTCCTGGGCAGCCCTAAGCCTCTGATGAGGGGCTCAGAGCCCCATGACTTAACTGGGGTCTGCAAACTCGCCCACCACTAGCACGTCTCTGCGCTAAGCGAACCATTTCATTCAGACCCACCATTCTCACAGTAGAAATAAAGCTCCCTAAATTAATGAGTTGCGATTCTCTTAACAGAAAGGTCATGCTATTCTTACCCTGTGGGGGCCGCACACACGCGCACACACACACACACACACACACACACACACGATTTCCTTCTATATCCATAGCTAGTATACAATTAAAACGTGTTCCCAAGAAAGCTCTTGGAAGGGATAGTACAGCAGGCAGAGTGCTTGCCTTCCGTGTGGCCAACCCACGGTTCTATCCCAAGCATCAAAAACAGTTCCCCAAGCACCACAAGGAAAGATCTCTGTAATCAGAGCCAGGAGCAAGCCGAGTTCCATAATATACCATGGGGACATAGCCCCCAAACCAACCCTCCTTGGGGGGAAAAAAACAAGAAAAAAAATGCTAAGATTGAGTATTTTCCTAGGCATCCTGTTTTTAATTTTTTTTTTATTATACCACCATGAGATACGCAATTACAAAGAGGTTCATGACTGGGTTTCAGTCATACAGTGTGTTCCAGCATCCATTCCTCCACCAGTGCCCATTTTTCTCCACTATAGTCCCCAGATTGGGCAGCCCGGCTAGCTCAGTCGGTAGAGCATGAGACTCTTATAGTCCCCAGATTTCCTCCCCCCTCCCCCACTCTGCCTCTATAGCAGGCAGCTTTTTCTTCTCCCTCTCTCTCTACACACACACAACACACACCACAGTGGCTTGCAATACATTTAGGATTAGTACATGATTTTTGGTCATTTATATATATATTTATATTTATATTTTATATCATATCTGTCGGGGAGCTGCTGGGGTCCCCAACAGTGCCGGGAAGCAAGTTCCCTTTTACCTCCGAAGCCGGCCGGGAATGGATGAAGACTCAGGAATCCGATGCAGTTTTAAAAGGCTTTACTTATCACAGGTTCAGGCATACAAATCAGGAATAGGAAAAACCCTGTGCAAGACATTGCTCCAAGAGATAAAGAGAGGACACAAGGAAATGGAAACATATTCCCTGCTCATGGATGGGGGAAGAATCAACATTGTCAAAATGGTAATACTCCCTAGAGCTTTGTACAGATTCAATGCAGTCCCTATAAGGATACCCATGACATTCTTCAAAGAAATTGACCAAACACTCCTAAAATTTGTGTGGAACAATAAACCCCCCAAGGATAGCTAAAGCAATCCTCGGGAAAAAGAAGATGGGAGGCATCACCTTTCCCAACTTCAAACTGTACTACAAGGCAGTAGTAATTAAAACAGCATGGTATTGGAATAAAAACAGACCTGTGGACCTATGGAATAGAATTGAGTATTCTGACACCAACCAACCTCAAACACATGATCATTTAATCTTTGATAAAGGTGCAATGAGTCTAAAATGGAGTAAGGAAAGCCTCTTCAACAAGTGGTGCTGGGAAAACTGTAAAAAATGCAACATGTAAAAAATGAATTTGGACCTGTGTCTAACACCATGCACAAAAATCAGATCAAAATGGATTAAAGATCTCAACATCAGACTTGAATCCATAACGTACATTGAAGAAAATATAGGAAAAACCCTCCACGACATTGAAGCTAAAGGCATCTTTAAAGGTGAAACATCACTAACAAAGCAACTAGAAGAAAAGATAAACATATGGGACTACATGAAACTAAAAAGCTTCTGCACCTCAAAAGAAACAGTGACTAAGATACAAAAGCAGTCCACAGAATGGGAAAGAATATTCACCCAATACCCATCTGATAAGGGGTTAATATCCAGGATATATCAGGCACTGGTAGAACTTTACAAGAAGAAAGCAAACAACCCCATCAAAAAAATGGGGAGAAGAAATGAACAGAAACTTCAGCAAGAAAGAAATTCGAATGGCCAAAAAACATAGGAAAAAATGCTCATCATCACTAATCATCAGAGAGATGCAAATCAAAAACAACAATGAGATACCACTTTACACCACAGAGACTGGCACATATTCAAAAGAGCAAGAACAACAAGTGCTGGCGTGGATGTGGGGAAAGGGGACACTCATCCATTGTTGGTGGAATGCCGGCTGGTACAGCCTTTCTGGAAAACAATATGGACATTCCTCCAAAGACTAGAAATTGAACTCCCATTTGACCCAACCATACCACTCCTGGGAATCTACTCTGGGAAACCAAAAATATGCAGCGGAAACACCATCCCTACTTTTATGTTCATAGCAGCATTATTCACAATAGCCAGAATCTGGAAGCAACCAGAGTGCCCGAAAAATCGATGACTGGATAAAGAAGCTTTGGTACATCTACACAATGGAATACTATGCTGCTGTTAGGAAAAATGAAGTTATAAAATTTGCCTATAAATGGATGGACATGGAGAAGATTATGTTGAGCGAAATTAGCCAGAAGGAAAGAGACAGATACAGAATGACTGCATTTATCTGCATAACATAAATATATATGTACATATTATGATAGCAATATCCAAGGTCAAGTGAACCATATATCGGGGTCACTTGTCAAAGGTGGAAATTATCACAAACGTGTGGGAGTCAGAGGCTAGGTAAGACAGAGAATGGAACAGTGTGCTAACAATTGTCGAGGGTACTAATGCCAACCTAGAACTGAGCATTAAATAGAGGCAAAAAGATACACATGACAACCCTTTTAATGTATGTTCTGTAACCCATAGTCTGAAGGGGAAGGAAAAGAGAAAGAGAGAGAAAGGGAAAGAAATAAAGAACCTGCCATGGAGGCGGGCTGGGTGAGGGGGAGGGGGAACCGTTGGTGGTGGGAGATGGGCACTGGTGGTGGGATGGGTGCTGGAACACTGTATGACCAAAACCCAAATATGAACTTTTTAATTGTATTTCTTTGTAATTGTAAAAATAAAAAATTAAAAAAAACCTGTG